>WSTJ01000070.1:0-48106 GCA_019623705.1 Ceratobasidium sp. 428
TCAACTGTGGTTGCCAATTCCTGTATGACTCACGATCGCACCATACGTTTGTGCATGTAGATTTGATAGTGGCTTCTGCATGTATATAAGCAGGGTCGAGTTCGACGAGGTCCCCTCAAGAACTCGACCTCTCGTCTAATAGAGGTTTTTACTTGTTCTCTTATTTCACTTGAGTAGAGGCTTGACACCTCAGGTGTGGAAACGCAGAACTCTACAACAGAATGGACTGAGTGAAATATTGAGACATCTTTGGAACTTGGCTCATGGGTGCATTTCAGTCGAAATGAGTAGAATTTTTGAAGTCGTTGCTCTATCTAGCGCTGTCCCTCATTCGCGCGCCCAAAACGTTCTTCGGGAATCTTACTAGCATGGCATATAGTAGTCCGTTGTTTTACTCGTTTGTTAGTATTGCCGCGGCAAACCATAGAACGATCAGCATGAGTTATTTACACCAGTTCAATCGAACAACTAAAGCCCAAACCCAAAACGATCATGAACAAAGCGTGCCGGATCAAACTGACAGCATATACCCCAAAATGAAAAGAGAGCGGTTTGAGCACATATCTAAAGACGTCCACTCAGCAATTAGCGCCTCCGAGCATGATGCCTTCATATGGGCCCGAGTGATCGTCGAGATTGCCTACGAAGATGTTGGCGACTGCCCCGGTCGAGCAGTTTGGGCTGGTGTTATCATGACCTATTGAAAAACTGTTAAAAGATGCTGAATGAGAAAGGCCGGGGGAGGCCGACATACCGTTGCACGCATCCCATTTCCCAGTGGCCACAATGTGCTTTTCGCCGTTCGGGTGAGCATATCTGAGGAATCGGCCTAAGGGTACATAACAGAAGGTTAGACTATTAAATATAATGAATATCAATGTTGCAAAACACCTGGAAGAATAGGAATCACGTCCTTTTTATTCGTGACGTGTGAGAAACTTGGGACCTATTCACAATAATGTGAGGATGCATAGTAATCGCCTTCTGAGTGCATCAGGAAAAAGCGGATCTATCATTACAACCTGGGTGGGTAATTTTGCATAATTGACTAAATTTCACTAAATTCATTAAATCCCCCTAAATTGGACTAAATTCAATAAATCCTGACCTCAGGTGAGAAAACACCTCAGAAACACTCCCACATGGCAGTAGTAGGCTCTGGTGGCTGTGTGGCCAAAAACTGCAGGGTTTTGGGCAACCTAAATCCTGCCATAATTTAGCTAAATTCTGATAAATTGAGCTAAATTACGGCACATTGGCACTAAATTTGGCTAAATTCAGTCTAACGAAAGGGGGGGGGTTCGTAAGCCCCGTAAGCCATAAATTAAGCATAATTTCAGTTAATTTCACTTAATCATTTTCCAACCTTTTTCCTGATGTGGGAGTAACACTACCTTAGAGTCGAAATAGGTCGCGAACTCTGTGTTCCCAACCTGAAGATGGGAGTTCAGCGATGATAAGCAGTCTGAAATTGGAAAATGCCCACCCGTGGAGTTCCGTATGTAACCCCTTTGATCGCAACGCTAGACGGAAGGTTCAACTTAAACATCAGCGCATCCAGCTCGGCAATAGCGCCACCTTGAAAGTAAGAACTGAGTACGCTGAAAATTCTGAGTGGCATATACCATACCTAAGGAATGCCCAACGGCCAGAACCTTGGTTCCAGAATGGTCGGCTAGAGCTTTCTTGACAGCCTTGAGAATCGCAGGCGCCGATGCCTTTTGTGCCCCCTTGAAACCGTCATGAGCGTGTACGTTACTTGGTACTCCGGGAAACAGCGTGGTATCAAGACCGCCGCGGACGGCCTCAGCATCGTTCAAAAGAGACTCGCTGAGCAAATACTGTCTCAGCGGTTTGATCTAAGTTGGAAGCCATTCTACGCACAATTTGCTAGGGTCAGTTCCCTCGTGCCCCACCACAACAGTGGATTGAGCTGGCCACCAGCCAACGTACCCTATAAGAGTGTGTATATGCTCAGGTCCAAGATGAGTTGAATGCGCAAAGCACGAACATTTTGGTACTGCGGCACCGTCTCCACCAGTAGCATATATGACAACTCCGGGAACACTTTTGCAGTGGCCTGTCGACAATACATAAGCATGCATCTTCCTAGTCCCTGGTGTGGAAATATGAAACATACCACAGCTCCAAGTATTTGTATTACTACAGTAAGCGGCACCAGCGAGATGGGTGTACGGCGCATACGTCGCAATAGTCGCCGCGGACATAACCGAATATGTTGTATCCCGCTCGACGGGCATAGGCGCCGCCAAAGCCAGGCCAGCCAATAGAACGGCAATCCAGGTAGAGTGCATGATGCGCGAGTATGTGACGATCAAAAAACCTGGTCTGCCTGAGTGGTAGCTGTGAAGTGAAAGATAGGCACTAGATATTTATACTTCTTGTATAGCATGTTACACGCTCACCTCAGGCGCGACCTGGCATTCTGGGCACAATTGCCGACGCCTATAGGCCGGACTCGCCTTACCAATGGGGTCTGCCGCCTTTTGTTTTCGGAATTTTCCGAAACTCGGCGACCCGGCAGCCCTCGTCTCGGGGTGCCCGAATGTGGTTTTTTTTTTTCCAAAAAAAATTCGCCCGGCTCAGAAAACCTGGAATAAGGGTTTTGGGGTGTGAGGCGGCATGTTACTCGCAACTCTCGTACAGGTGCTCCTGTGCCTGTCAGTTCAGGCATTAGCCCTTGGAGATGTAGTGCAGCACCAGCGGACTGGCATGGTGCAACACGTGGCTGTACACATCAGATGCTCAGGTCTCTGTACTACTGGCACTGATCCCCAAAGTTGCATTCCATCGGGAAAACCTGGGTTTTAAGGTACAGCCTAGGGTTCGCAACTTGGGGTAATTAGCCAGTTTTGGATAAGTTTGATAAATACGATCAATTGGACTAAATCTGCCTGAACTCACTGGTTTAGAACATGAGGGGCTGGAAACCCCCCCCCGAATAGGCTGCCACACCACTATAACAGTCTCTGATGGTCAAAAGGTGAAAAGTATGAGGTTCTGAGAAATCTCACGTCAGGAAAAGTCGGGATTCAAATTTAGCACCCAATACTAAACTTACTAAAATCAACTAAATTGACTAAATGCCCCCCCCAAATCACTTTTTTTGAGCCTCTGGTCACTTCAGAATGCTTGTACACATTAGCCCTATGCCCATGCACTGAGCTGTAGGTACTGTATGTACCAGGGAGGCAGCCATGCTAGGTTTTTACAAAGCTAAATCTGCTAACTTTGCTAAGTCAACGATAAATTGACCTAAATTTAGCTCAACAAAAGTGTACATCTGGTAAGGTCCATAAGGCATGTGAATTTATGACAACTTAGCCAACTTTGGCTAAACAAAAGTGCACATCTTTTTCTGATGAAAGTTAAAGACCAAAACCAATTACTGGAACCCCTGAATCAAGATAGGGGTAAGAGGTCAAACATGTAAGAGCAGGAAGTGTTTGGCCAAGCAAAACACTGTCTCAATCAGGAAGTAGCTGCTGACATGTATCAGGATGGCACGTGTTTTGGGATTTGTTGACGGATAGTGAACGCTCTCTGTTTACATGTACATAGTATAGACTTGCCAGTGTCAGAGTCCTCCATGTTATGTAGGTAAAACAGATATAGGGTATGAGGATGAGGTGCCTGAGTGACCAGTGGACGTGAGAGAGCTAGCATTGACTAGGAGGTCAAGTTCTTAGTCTGTAACCTCAAACTTGCCCTTGGTTATATTGTCACGCTCTCTCAAAGATAAGGTAGGCGACATGCAGATTTGGCTATCATGTGCCCGATCTCGACATCCTGGACCGGTGAGACAACCACGGGCCAACCAAATTGCATAAAACCCAGGAGAATGCAGGAAACGTAACTTATGCAGAATTCAAAAGGTCTCATGTAGTTGAATCTTGCGAAAAATGAGATTGTGCAGTCAGGTAGTGGTTTGCCTGGAGGATAATACTCAGTTGCTGCTGACTAAAGCAGCTCGTGGCGCTTACCTCCAACCATAAGCAGTTCTGAATTACAGGTCTACCGTATGTTTCAGAAAATCGCTACGTGAGGCCTTCTTAATCATGCTCAAGTCGCGTCTCATGCTTTCTCCTCGTTTTTATGCGATTTGGCTGGCCCGTGGTCGTCTCGCCGGTCCAGGATGTTGAGATCAGGCACATGATAGCCAAATCCACATGTCGCCTACCTTAGCAGGTGATAAAAGTAAAGATATGGGCGACTGATAGCCCAGTGACCAAAAGGATGTAAGAATGAACTTAATTGACAAGGAGGTCAAGTTCTTGGTCTGTAACTTCAAACTTGCCCTTGGTTGTATACAACTAAATGCACAGCCTTGTATCTATGTGTACAAAGAACAAGTCATAACTAATTTGATATGAGATGTGAAATAAGAAGGATTAGTCAGACTTTTGGAACATTCCGGAACACGTAATATAGATAAAGGTGAGTATGAAATGCAAGAGATTAAGTAAGAGGTTGGTCACAAGATAAATGTTCCATAAAAGGAAAGTGTTTTTGAAAACATAGTGAATCAAGATTATATATTCCAGGAAGCGTGTCTAGTCATGACACAACCCCAGCACCCTATTTGTCTTGCTGACATGACAATGTATAGATATCCCAAAAAAGGAAAGTGTTTCTGAAAAATATAATAAAATGAAAGATAATGATTGAAAGCATGTCAAGTCGTGACGATAACTAATTCAACATTGGATGTGAAATGAGAAGGACTAGTCAGACTTCTGGAACATTCTAGGTCACACGACATAGATAAAGGCTATCATGAGATTTGAGGTATTCAGTAACAATTGGTCATAAGACAATTGTTCCATAAAAGGAAAGTGTTTCTGGAAAAGATATTAAATGTGGAATATGTTTTTGGAAGCATGTATTTCCTTTTGGGAAGTTCTTTTTTCAGGGATTTCTTGTTTTGGCAGAAAATGTGAAAAGATGTTACAAACAATTGGAGGATTTATTATCTTTTCCAGAAACACTTTCCTTTTATGGAACAATTGTCTTATGACCAATTGTTACTGAATACCTCAAATCTCATGATAGCCTTTATCTATGTCGTGTGACCTAGAATGTTCCAGAAGTCTGACTAGTCCTTCTCATTTCACATCCAATGTTGAATTAGTTATCGTCACGACTTGACATGCTTTCAATCATTATCTTTCATTTTATTATATTTTTCAGAAACACTTTCCTTTTTTGGGATATCTATACATTGTCATGTCAGCAAGACAAATAGGGTGCTGGGGTTGATTACTCATGATTACATGATCCTAAAATTTCTCAGAATGCTTTGTCATCCTGTATTTCAACTGGCATATCAAATACTTGTATGGCTTGCATGACTTCTGTGATGACTTGACATGCTTCCAGAAATATAATTAGGATTTTACAATGTTTTCTAACACAGTTTCCTTTTATGGAACATTGATCATAACTTAGTAATCACCTTAGTCATCTTTGTCATCAGGGTTCATTAGACAGACATCACATAATCATAGAAAGTTCTAGCACAATTAGTCATCCTGTATCTCAACTCTTATATCAAATACCTGTATGACTTACTTTGCTTCTCTGATTGTTCATGTAAATGCAAGGCTGTGTTCTCTGGTGTATTTAACCAAGGGCAAGTTTGAGGTTACAGGCACAAAACTTGACCTCCTTGTCAATACTAGTTCTCTCATATCCACTTGGTCACTGGGCTTTCAGTCCCCCATACCACCTAGCTTATCTTCAATCACATCTCTGAGGACTCTGACAGCCTCCCAGTGTGAACTCATAGGTACAAGGCTGTGTTCTTAGTTGTACAGTACAGGATACCAGTTTACCCCCTCCTGTAAGACCCTGTGAAATCAAAGTCTCTAAAGCTCATCACCTCACGTCAAACCTCGTGTTTGGGCTTTTTTTTGACAGAGAACATATCTATGGAAACGCAGAGTGACAAGCTTCACTTCCATGCTTCTCCCGAGACAGAAGACCCTCCCATCACTAATGCAGCTTATGTGCACAGGGAGCCCATTGCGTGTGACTGATACTGGTGTCTATGGGCGTTTTGTATCAGGGAGACAGTCATTACGTCCCTCAAGTAAATAGGCAATGATCTGTTTGATGTGCGCTGGTGCATTCATTTTGTGCCAGAATCCAAAGTTCTGAACCAAATTTTCTTTCCTCCTACGGCTACCTGTAGTATACTCCGTTTGGTCATCAAGCAAACTCCTCTTCACCTACGAGACATATTTATGCTTTATGGGATTCGACCACACTTGGTGCGCTGTCTCCAGTGGTGCTAGTCAAGTACAGTATATCTTCCACACTCACCCGCAAATAAGCGGACCCGTTATGTGTCTCTTGGGAGAGCGTGACCACCAATGCTCTGCTGTCGTATTGATTATAAAATTTCAGAAATGTGTCATTATGGGCTTTGACACACCCAGTTCAAGTCTAGATAAGGATGTGCTTGTCAAGCAGCAGATTGTGGGCAACTCACTCACTTGAAAATGAGATTAGTTTGCTTGTTAACTGAAACAGTCATTATGCTAAATCCCAAAATATTCAAAGAAGTTATTGGGAAGCACACATAGTAAGCCACACACACATAGTAACATTGGTGTCAGCTCTTGAGTTACTTTACGGCGCAGAAATGCTTTGGTGTGCGGGTTTTTGCTTTTCCATTCAGTAAGCAAAAAGCCACATTATGATCACATATGCCAGCTAGCATCAGGTGGGTATAAAAGAATTTGGTGTGGTCACCAAGCGAGCGCTGCATCTCGGATGCCAGTGACGAGAACGCTGACTTCAGCATCCACTTTTTTGTAGATACAACTTCTTGGTTTAGCTCATAGTATCTTTAGTAGAGCTTTGCATAGAACAGTTCTGGAATATGAATGGCCTGTAACCAAATCAAGTGCAAAAGCGCAGTATATGCGCAGCAAGTACACAGATGACTCACTCAGAGTCTACTGGTATGAATAGGGAGTTGTTTTGCCCCCCTCTCCCATCATTTCTTTCCTCCCTCTCTTTTACACACTTTTTTGTGGTTTTTGAGCTACATTTTGTATGTTCTCTTTATTATATACATTTTGTTTCTTATATAACGGGCCTCCAAGCGGCTCTCAGCCCCTATTCCACATCACCCTTGTCTTTTCCCTCGCCCTTGACTGCTAGCTACAGATATGAGCAATTATGTTGGACAATTTCAATGACAACCCCAGCGCTAGAATCAATGCTGATGACAAGCAAATGCCTGTGGAAGGCCATCCCTACTAGGGCTGGAATGTATATTGAAATTGTTTCAGAGCTCTTGGGATATGTCTTGACCAATTTTTGTATGCAATTTGCTGCGGAACGAGTACTTTTGCACGTCTCAGCACTGTAAGAATTGATGCTCAACACTATCTTTGGACTAGCTCCCACGTTTTGGGCATTTTAATCGGCTCCACATGCCCTCCCCACCTCCTAGTAGGTTCTCAAACTCGGGACTGAGTCTCTGGAAACACAAACACCCATTGTTCCTGTCCTCTTCGTGCAGACATACTCGTGAAGCTACAGCCTTGTTTCTTCTCACACATTATCTTTCAATCAATGCTCACTGATGCTCTACTATTGGCTCATCTTGCTCCAGCAGGCCTCTGTCTTGTTTCTTTGACATGCATCGCAACTCGCCTACGCTAGACTCAAAACTTGAAAGGACTAATCTCATAATCTGCGTCTAAGAGTCTACATCTTGACATGAGTGAATAGGCCATGAGTACTCTATGACTGTATCTATGCTCATCTTTTCCGTTGACAGCACCTCATGGTACTCTAGACCAGGAAATTGATTGTCACAGAGTGTGGGGCAATTTCTGCCAGGCGAAGAAGCCAATTACAACCTCACAAGCATCACCTAGAGGCTACATCAATGCACTTGATCTAAAACTTCAAAAGTAAATTAATGATGTACCAGAACGGGTGAGCATTCAGAACTTGGACGGGCGGGCTGAACTAACCGAGATCTCGTACATATGTGATGAAACAATGAGATACTACCAAGATTGTGTATTGATAGCGACCACTACGGATAGTTTAACTTGGTAAGTAGAGTCAATAATTGGATGTTTGTACACGGTTTTTTGTCATCCAGTGTATCTCTCAAGGTGGACTTACTTACTTGTCGTACACGCCCATTATTCACGACCTAGAGTTCGTAATATAGCGCATATACCCACCTATTCAACATGGAAAACAAGATTTGAATACTGCCTCCCAGAAAACCCGGACTCCTGACGTTCCGTGTGGGGCGTGTGAGACCGATTGCGCATGCAAAAGGGAGGAGATTATTTACGAGCGTCGTACATTCATATAAGTCATTCCTCCATGCCCCTCAGCTGGCTATAGTTAAGATTCGACGAAGATAGTTTTGGACGGATAGTGAGCCTTTCAGCTCCTGAGGCGCTCAGCACCTGTTCACCCGTTGTGATTGGTGTTAGAATAATTCGAGGATAGTATTCATTTGTGAATGAAATAGTAGCGAAACCTTGTGAGTTTTCTGTGAGGCACGCACGTCATAAACTTCGTCCTTGAATCGCGCCAATACGGCAGATGTGATGCATACACTCGTCGTTTAACAGAATTAAAACACCTAGAGACCTTACGTCGCATTTCAGGGCCGCAATTTGCGCCACCAACGTTTGCAAAAGAAATTGTAATAGCCTATTCTTTCACATAGATTTAGAGATACAAACTAAATCAGTCGAAGTGCTCTAGTCTTTTGTGCAGTCTAATTACCATCTGCTCTGGATCATGAGTATCCCTCGTTTCCATATTCAAACGCGTCCAATATCTCCCGGTCCAGCATTCCGAACGTCCTCACTTCTATTCCAAACCACATTCATCTCAACATCGACGCAGGTCTTTCTTTCCCAGGCCCGGCTGTTTATTCCATCTCCTTCCCGAGCACCTGCGGCATTTCTCCAGTATAGTTTGTTCTGTCTCACCTTCGCCTAAATTCGTCCCTGCTCGTACTATTTTACCCGTTCATCGCCACCACTTCCCAAACGCCCGAATGCTCGCAGTCTGGTCGTCCACACAGCCCAGCTTCGCACATCCCGCATATCCGCATCCCTTCACCCTCATTGTCCGCATCCAGCCCGTAACACCTCGCTTACTGTCGGAATCCACACTGGTCACACTAAGTAGCTCAACCCATCGTTCTGTCTCGGCTGGTAGACTCGTTAGATTCTGGGTAGTATCGAGATAAACTCCAAACGTGAACAAATGGGAGAGTCAATTCAGCCCGTAGTTAGTTATCCAAACGAACGGGGAAGTAGAGGATAATGGCCGAATACCATGAAGGGAGACATCGGAATCTTGGTCTGAATCACGGGACCGAACAACTCGATCGTGCACGCTACCGGCGAAGTCAATATTCCCCTGCTCGATCCATAGCCAGAGTCGCTCGTAGCTGGCGGGGGATAGGTGAGCCAAGAATGGTTCCAGGGGTCGAATAGAAATTGGCGAGGCAAATGTTCATATTACTATCAGCAACTCTCGAGTCTAGGCGGGTTAAAGAGTTTATTGATGTTCGGAAGCAAGGAGTCTGGAGTAAACAAGAACCAGCGGGATATGGAAACGAATGCGTGCCGGCCTCAAAGACCGGAATGGGTGTGGCAGTATTCAGGAGTAAGACATTTGGATCTATCTACCGTCTCTCGTCTCCCTCGCAGACTGCTTTGTCTTCACCAGGAAATTGTTAGGTGTGTTGACGATCTTTTCGATTTCGATTTCTTCATACGGCTGAGGGACCGTGCGGGCAGTCAGTCAAACCAATCGAACCACACTCCTCTCCTATTGGGCTGAACGTAGTGCTTTCCAAGAACCAGACGACATTCTCTGAAGTGTAAACCATCCCGTACTTGACGTTCTTCTTGTACAGAACACAGCCAGAGGCACGGCCGCAGAGTCGAAAGAATGAGGCCATACCATGCCAACACAGCAAGTAACAGCCTCCATCACGCTGGCGAAAAAGCACCCAGACCCAAATTTCGTGGAGCAGCGCTGGAGGAATATCGTCTCGTGTTTAGAGGGGTACTGCCGAAATGTTCGAAGGAGATCTCAAGCGAAGGGGAATTTATTGAGCAGATCTTGGGAGAGGTGGGGTTCAGGCCAAGATGAACCTCTAACCGCACTTGGCTCGTGTAGCGGATGTCGTTGGGCCATGCAATCGGACGAATCAGCTACGAGCGTGTACATCAGCATAATGAAATCCTGTTCATCATAGCAAGACTTACCACGAGTCGCGGTGTGCGCCCTCGCCCACTGCGCCAAGAAGAGACAGCGCGAAACGTACTAGGCCTCGGTAATTTGTGCCTGGATCGACTGGTGAGGTACGAGTTTGCATTTGTATTCTCTTGTCCTCTGTAATAATGGAAAATCAACGCAGTCACATAGAATGAGCACAACAGGAGCAGACCTACGTGGAGGGGACGCACAAGTCATTAACCTTCCAACTGTGGAACAAGCGCAAGCCTGGACCACGCCCTCTTCCATGATTTACTCTCCTCGCCAAATCCAATCCCGGAGCTCAGGCCTTCGGGCGCCTCGTGGTACGTTGAGGAGTCATGGATACGTTGTCAGGTACCGGGGGTGCGAGCCTTGGACGAGAGACTGGTGGAGGTGGTGGAGATCGGGTCGTGTAGCCTGTCGGCTTTGCGAATTCAGTGACGATCACTGTAGAAGTGCGGAGAGGTATTGTATGTGATCGAGTGACCAGCGCTGCATGAAGTATCAGCTAGAGGTTTCTGAAGGCAGACTACAGCCAGCTTGCCAGGTTAGCCGTATAGCATGTCGTTGGACCTTGCCCTCGACTGTGAGCTAGGTGTACTCCAAGTTGCATTCTGAATGCCAGTGTGTGTGTGTGTGTGTGTTGTTTTGTTGAGCTTCAGTGGTTGGTTCACGGGCGGTTTGCACTCCACGTGTTGGTCATTTTGCTCATGGCGGCTCCAAGCGGTAGTTTTGCTAGTTGTAAGATTAGATAACCTGTGGGCTTAGCCTAGTCAAGAGTCAATCATAGAGCGAGGTGTGGCTCTGGATGTAGATGTCGTCTCAGCGGTCTTCCACAGGGCGAAACGGTGGTAAGGTGTGGTGGCGCGATGCGTGCCGGGCGGTCCATGGGGGTCGGCAACCCAAAAGAGAAGTTTGTACGGGTCACGTGACTAGACAAACATAAGTTGGCATAAGTACTCACGAACTAGATCTCCGCGTGCAGCTCGCAACACTCAATTTCTGCGCATTTATACTGTGCATACCAGCTCTATAACATCGAATTAACTATTATATACATGTTCACCATTGAAAACTATATTGAAACAATAACTTTGTCATCAACACACATCTCGTCCTCCTCCAGGTTACTTGTCTCACCTAGAAATGCGGCACCAGAAGCCATACGTTCAGCCTGCGTGGCATTTGATGCGACGCAAGCCTTCTGTTTCTCTTGGACTAGCGCTTTTCTTTGTTCAAATGCAGCCAGTATCGCTTGAATTTTTGCTTCTTTGGTTCGGACCGTGCTTTTTGCGGGTATGTTTGAATCACCCTGATCTCGCAGGTTGTCGATCTGAAAATCAAGATCTTTGACTTGAAGCGCATAGAATGCCTTGTAGTCAAGATCTTCCAAAAGAGTGACTTTATCAAGTCCTTCCCTGGCTGCGGACTTGGTAGCTTGCTTCTTCAATGTTACATTGATTTTCTCGCGAGCTATTTGGTCGTCTCTACTGGCGTCAATTACTCTTGCTTGGTGGCGGACGTACGCAGTGTTATGTTTGGTAAGTGCTTGTTTTGACCATTCGTGGGTTTTTTTTTTGCCACACAACTCGTGCGTTGCGCTGATTGTCCGTTATAGTGGGCGGACGACGCAGCATTTAGCGATATTGGCTTAGTGAGCCCTCACTGATATCGTTTGTAGGTGTCGCCCAAGCACTCTGGCGCTGGGATGGTGTAGCTTGAGCGATCATACTGTTCTAGTCAAACTCGGCCGTAAATCGCTCCCAGGTTTTGAAAGCTCCCTCAAAACGTGCTGTCAATGGTAGCGGAAGGTGCAATAAACTTGGAGCGAGGTAGGCGATTCAATAAAAAAACCTCGGGCGATCCCAATCCTCTCCGTCAAACAGACCTGCCGGTGCTGGTACCGCTGGTGACAGGAGGAGGTTCAGATTACATGCTATGGCTCGGAAACCTGCTTTGACTTGGTCCTGGAGTGGACCTAACTCCATTGCATTGAAAGACCCACTGCGCACCCTGCGCATATATGGATGTCCAATAGCCTGCGCATATAGTGCTAAGACAGCCAGCTCTGTAAGTGTTGCAGAGTCTTGTAATCCAGCATGTATATTTGATTCAATATTCGTGAGTCCCTGCGTGCCCTTAGAGTTGTGTGGGGCTTCAAGAAGCGTAATGTAGGCCTCTGTGTGGGGGATAAGCTCCGTAGCTGCATCGCAAGTGAGCGGACTACAGGTAACGTCCATACAAACCGGTTCATGCCATATGTGTTGTGGGTGAAACATCAAATACTTGAGGAAGAGAGGTCCGTTCTGGAGGGGAGCGGTATTCACGGATGGGAGCTTAGGCGGGAGGCTTGCCTCATTGATTCGGTGCGTGGGTACCGTGTTCTGTGTTTTTTTGGATAGGGCCGGCCGTTGCGTTCTGAGGCTCTCACCAAACCGACATGCAATGCTACTCAAGACTTACCCTCTGTATTTAGTCTGAAGTGGCTACTCAAACAAAAATAAAATAAAATAAAATACACCACGAGCGTTATTTGATCCATATATCTATGACTATGAATACTCGCTACCAAACACGAGACGAATACGAGACTGCTTGGTCTAGAAGTCCGCTGTGAGACTCAACTCACCAGTAGGCTGAACGATTAAATTCAAGTAGTATTACGTCCAAAACTCAAGCCTTTCGGCGGTACAATCCTGCGCTCTCCTTCGCCTGAATGTTCAACTTGCTGCTCACAATCCTTGGACTCGTTTGATCTGGTACGGTGGCGCATATACCCCACTCTTCAACGACAAGCGAAGTAGAGTTGCCTTAGATATGAAATATCTCAAAGCTACAGTTCCACTTTATGAGACTGATGTACATTTTCTTGCCCGAGCAATATTGGACTTATATAATTCATACATCGTGACCCAGACAATTGACTGTACGATTGTAACTCCTTTGCTTTGCGGAGTTTTTCTAGCTAGACAATAAAGAGTCGTATATCGCGGCATTGTGGAACATAGAATCTCTCTTCTCTCTGCTCAACTCCCCTTATACCATCAGTTTCCGCCCCCCTCTCAACCCCCTTAGTCCCTGCTTGCAGACCACCCTGTCTCCTCCCACGCGCCAGATGGTGGGTTTTATTATCGATCCCTAGACGATGCCAACTCGACCAATGCCCGGTCTCATGATGGTGGTCCTCCCTGTCGTTTTGGCGGAGGAATAGTGGTGGGTTTGGGCTTCGACTCGGGTTTGGGTGCCCAGTTAGGTTCCGGAGTGGATATGAGGGCCCGACTTTGGAGATCACCGGCTACATCGGTGGCCCGAATCCATTCTAGTTTCACATCTCTCCAACTGGTAGCCTGGAAATCCTGGCATGGTCACCAAAGTTAGCTTCCGCTTTGAGCATCGGGCTGAAATAGGAAGTGCAAGTCGTTAAGCCGAGTAGCGGGTGCAAGCTAGGGAGATGTTAGGAGGTTGAGGATCTTCAGAACCGTTGCGTGCTGGGATTACACTGTGAGAACTGTTGTTAGGCGTTTCATAGCAAGAACAGTGTACTTACTCGAGAACAATTCTGGAGGGTGTTGTTAATGGCCTGAGGATTTGGCGGCGAGAGAAATGTGAGACTTAGGGTTTGGGACTTCAGAAGCGGATAGTCGATGACACCGCGAAGGTCTGGCCTTAACTGGTATCCGTGGCATGAAGCTCAGCCGGGTTGTTGTCCGTTGCACCGAGGAGTACTTGTTGCGAGACGAACATAGGTAACTGGTGAGGCGGGGTATGAACGGGGTGGGGGCGCGGGATGCGCAAGTATTGGTATTGTTCATATCCTGAGTGGCCAAAGTCCAGTTGTCGATCATGTACGCAGGCGGGCTCGGCGCGAGAATATCGGAAGTAGGGGAGGCGTAGGCTATAAGATTGGATGGAGAACTATGACGAGAGAGGCACTCTGGCCAAAAAGATTGTTGAGGGCGGTATCTACGGGTACCAATGATTCGAGCAGGCTGCGGAAGCGTCAAGTTAGCCGGCAGCAACGCTATCACCCTTTGCTGACTCACCGGTTTAGGTCTCGTCATACGCCGTTTCACCATGGGACAGCCAGGTCGAGGGCAGTCTCGCTTGTCGCGGGCTCTGGCCAGTAGTTTTCCAGCTCAGGATTCACCACAGAGCTATCCGCAAGTAGATTCGGCCATGCCGTCTTTCTCCTTGCCCAGAATCGTCGTTCAATCCGACCCGCCAGCACCGCCCTCCAGCCCATCGTAGCTCTCCGCCAGTGTCACGGTCCCCACACTTTTTGTCCGAGAGTCGCTCATCAACAGCCGGCTCGTATCACTCTTGCCTTCAAGCGCTGGCGACTCGACCCACCATTTGTGCTTCACTGTTGTAGATGCCGGCCTTCGACCTCGTCTGGGCATAGGATCGGGAAGGGTCCACTATTAGGTGCGTGACATACGTCCGATAGCGTGCTCAACGGAGACGAGACAGATAGTTTGTCTGCTGCACGTTGTTGGATGTCGGGACTAGCGGGAAAGGTGAAGGCGTGGGGTCGTTTGGGGCGACAAATTTGGATATCGTAGTAGTGAAGGGATGGGGTTGGGCTAGGATCAGCAGGATTGGAGGTCATCCGAGTCTAAAGCTACGCATTCATATCGTCTAGTCTCCATGTCGATGCCGTTTTGTGTCCCAATGACTCCAGCAGCCCAAAGAGATTTCGTAGTCGAGATTTATACGTGCTGAAGGGTAGTCATTTGGGCGAGTCCAAGACAAGTTCACGGTAGCCCGACAACATTCATGTGTATAGTTTAGATAGAGTAGAGAAGAGGTTTAAATCTCAACACGCATTGTTAACGCAGAGAGCGAGGGCAGCTGGTGGTGGATCAAAACAAAGAGCGGTAATTTGCAATAGCTCTCATAAGCGCCCCCCGGCACGGCTCTCACGCTGGACCACAACCTTCGCTCATACCTGTGCACCGTATTCCTTGATCCGCGTATAAGTCTGGCTATTCAAATCTCCTTGTCAAGTAGCGCTACTCACGCCATGCTCATTCTACTCAGTCTGGGCAAATCAGATGGTGTACTAGCACACGCATTTCGACTCAGGGCTGAGGTTTCTCTTCTTGTAGTACGCTCACGCAAACCTAGGCCGAACCTTCAAAAAATCCCATCAGCCTGGGCTTATCTGTTCCATGTTCTCTCGAATCTCTTCTTATAACCTTTCCGTTTCTCGATAAGGGTCACTTGAGATTGAATCCCTAAAACATACACGATCATCATTGTTAGCCTCTTTGCGCGGGCATACCCAGAGTTACCGCCTCGTCTATTCTCATATGTGACTTCTTTACTACTTTACCTTTCATCTTCCTCTGTCAACTCACTTTTATTGACGTAATCTAGTCAACAACTGGCTTATGGAAGGTTCTACTAGTGTGGGCTTCTCCAGTATTTCTTGCGATAATTTCTTGGTCTGAGGTTATCTGGAGCTGGGTTCAACTAGTCCAAATAGCGTTCCGTTTTTGTACATCAACTGTTTAGACTTTCACTATCACGACTCAATTGATCTATAATCTCCGCATGTACAGGAAATGGGACTGTATGCGGTACACTTCTGGTTCAAGTTACACAATCGTCGAGGACAGAAACTCTCAACGGATGTGCCCAGGTCAACGGACTCCCGTTCGCACAAGAGATGTGCACGTGGGTCTTGCCAGACTCGATTTTGTTCGGTAAGTGTAGTGGTTTTGAATTCGAAGAAGTAGAGGCCTGGATGGCGGGACAATGCTTGACTGCTCAGCTTTTGAGAACGATTTTGCTTCGGGATATTTAGGCGGGACAGGAAGGGCCGGGCAATTGGAGTAGGAGGTTCTGCTGAGGCGACTGTGTTTTGGCTCGGTACAGTGAATCGGATGTGGGGTTTCTAATGTTGGATTTGGGCCCGCCAAGTTAGGGTTTGTAATGGAATCTCCAGCTGGGTTTCTTAGACTTTGCAGCATAGCTACTATTTCTGTTCAAAGTGATTGACATAATAGAAAGAATGTCGATCCGGCACACTTTGACCGCCGCGCAAGCTATTTTCTAGCTATTTTCTTCTTCTTCTCCAGCCCGTCCCCCTTCGACATCTCTGCTTCCTTCGATGCCTCCGTACCCTTCATATCTTTATCTGGCCGACCCAGCGCAAACTCCATCAGCCCAGCTTCACGACCACATCCATTCCGACGCCACCCGCTTCTTCTTCTCAACATTGGCTAGCGTCTTTTATTTCCCAGCCTTCTCCTCCCAGATGCCCACGCATTCGTCCGAGCCTCCAACACTTCTCCAAACTAGACTCGGTCTCCCGTCCTTGCCCAGTTCTATGCCTATACCCATACCCATCCCGCCTGCATTTCCACCTACCCTTCTCCCTCTCGTCTTCCAGCCCACCAACCCTCTCGCGCTTCTTCCACCCACCCACACGCTCACCCTCCACCTCCATTGTCCCGCATCTACATCCTCGCCTTCCAATCCATAACACTTCGCATGCTGTCGGAATCTGCCTGTCGGGTAGGATCGTTTTGTCTGAATGGTGTTGTGTCGATCGGCATGTGCATTGGATGTTGGATAACGGCGATATCAGCTTTGAGAGCGGAGCGCATGGGGGAGCGGGTTCTGTGGGTAGTGGGACAGCCAAATGCGCAAGCAAAAACCGAAGCCCAATTGAAACCACATACAAATTCAGAGGCAACAGCGGAGTGATTGGAGCAGGAGACGTCGGAATTCCAGTCTAAACCACCGGGCTCAGCAACTTGTCCATTCGCACCGTATGCCAAGTCGACATTCCGCGCGGCTCAGAGCTGGCGGTAGAATAGGTTCGAAGATGGTGCTTGAAGTCGGATGGGAACTAGCTCGGCAAACCCCCATAATTCTGGCAACCGGGCGGGCTGAATCGCTTGTTGATCTTAATAGTCGAGGAGGCGGGGGTTAATGGAGAAACAGAATAAAATCGATCTGTGCTGATATCGAAGACCGGAATGGGTGCAGCACCTTCGCAGGTCGAACGTCCATCGTCTCTCGTCCTCCTTATCCTCGGCTTTGTCTTCATTCAGGGGAATGTTCGGCCGACCGACCTCCTTGTCGAGTCCAGTATTCGCATACGGCTCGGGCATAGCGGGGTAGTCCGTTCGCCTGATCGGACTGAACGCTCATTGTATCTACGGAACCGACAGATAACCTCAGCCCGATCGAACTCGGCGCAGGATAACCTAAAACCGACGCTCCTCTCGTATCGCGCACACGTAGAGGCACGGCTGGAGGCGATGAAGGAGCATGATTGTTACGCGCCGAAACAATCGTAAACGCCTCCCTCTTTGCACTCGGCGGCGAAACTCCCGAACTCAAATGCTTCCCTGATCTTGATATTCGACATACAGAGCCGAGGGATAACCCTAGCGGTGGATCTGGTGCCCATGATGAGGTGGATAGTTTCGTCGCGTGATATTGGTGAGTCTCTTTAAGCAATGTCTGGGGATGTTGTCTCGCTTTCGGAGGGATGATTTTGTCAGGATGTTGGAAGGAGGTCTCGGCTAGGGGGTGCTTCTCAAGCGGCGTTGGGAGAGGTCCGGATTTAGACTTGCATAAACTCTTATCCGAGATCGGCTCGGGCAGCGCATGTTGTTTGGCCATGAAACGAAATGGGATAGATCAACTACAAGCGTGTAAGCATCGTGAGACTCTCCCGACAAGAACAAGACATACATTTACTCGCAGCATGCCCGCTCGCTGGCGCCGCCCAGAAGGAGAAAGCGTAAAATGTACCCAGCGGCAGAATGAGTGGCCCGGTAGTCTGCGCCTGTATCGATGAGAGAGAGACATGAATTTGGGTTTGCATCTGCATTGGCCCACCACAAAAATCAACTAAGCTTGGTCACATCAGCTAGTCGTAAGAAGAAACAAACCTCAGCGAAGGAAGACATGCAAGCGTGAGCCTTCCAGCCTCGGAGCAAATACAAGCGTAGACGTTCGGTGTCGATACCCTCTCCCATGATATATCCCCCGTTAAAGCCAGCCCTACTCAGACTCTTTGAAGGGCCCAGCGGTAGGTTGCGGAAACGCCAATATGTTGTCGGGTAGTGGGGCTGTTGTTCTCGAATGACAAATTGATTAAGCTGACGGAGGTCAGATAACGTAGCCTATCGACGTTGCGAGCACCATGACCATGACCGTACAGCAGAAGAGGAGGTCATAGATAACCGGGGAATCTGCAGTGCATGAGACGTCAGAAAGAGGTCTCGGAGGGCAGAGCACAACTAACTTACCACGTTAGCCGTATGTACTGTATGTCGCGTGGTTGGTACACCATTCGTATCTAACCAAACCCCCTCGCCCTCGATTATCGCCCGTATGCTCCTAGCTCCAGCCGCAGCTCGAGCCCAGCCCCGTCGCACAGTTAACGTCACTGTGTATCGTTTTATTAAGCCTTGGCGGTGGATTCCCGGGCGGTTTACACTCTACGCGCCGGTCGTGTAGCTGATGGCGACTCCAAGAGGTGGCCTTGCTGATCGTGAGGTTGAGTAACCCGTGGTCTTAGTATAGTCCAGAGTCAAGCGTGCAGTAAGGTGTAGTTCTAAGGGTAGACGTTGTCTCAGGCGGTCTGTCACAGGGCGAATCGGTAGTTGGAAGTAGTGTTGCGATGGTGGAGCGTTGGGCGGTCCAATCACACATCACAACAACATCACGTGATCGAGCCCCAATGCCATGATCCACACTTTTTGTCTGGATGTCGGCCGCAAATGGGATGTCGACTACATGGATCCGACAGAACGGGTTCAGCAGCACGACTACGTTGCGTGTACGCCGATAATTGAGCTTGCAAAAGGTGAGCGATGTATCACGATGTTCATTAATTGTACCTACTCATTCATCACTCAACGGGATCCCTTTTTGCTAGTTCGCGCGAACTAGAACCTGGTTGCGGGTAGCGCAGTAGCGTGCCCCCAGGTTAGGTAGCACCCCCGGTTCTAAGTAGCGCGCGATTTTTGTCTCCTCCCCCTTCCGAACACGCGCATACATGTAAAAAAATGTGCTCGTTCACAGCTCAAGAGTTACCAATAGCAATTCAAACAAATGTGTATTCAACTTTGTCTGTACGCACAACATCGGATCGACGCAAGCAAATACGAGAGACAAAAAAAATGCGATCAGTGTGTTGATTGAAAAGACACGGGACATGAAGGCACAAAGGAGAGCGGAGGACAATCTGGAAAAACAGAGGGCAAGGATGTTGGGGAATAAGTCAAACATATGCTACTAGCACACGATCACACGGCAACAATGTGGCATGCATGCGTGGAGACAAGTGGAGCTACAAGGCATGAGACGCAGCGAGACAAGCTGTGCCCCAGCTCATCGCGCCGCCCACGTTTGCTGCCGATATCGGTGGACGAGCGGCGGTTACGTGGAGGCAAGGGCCAACAACGATCACCTAGTTCTACGCCCCTGCCCTATCCGTGCGATCCGTGTAATTCGTCCGAGTAGACGAGGAAGCCGGGAGGGGTGTGAGCCTTGGAGTCGTGTGATCGTAACTGGAAGCCGAGGGTTGAGCGGGAGAGGAATAGGTCGATGGAGCAGCCGGTTGTTACCATAGGTTTAGCTAAACCTGTTTGCAGTACACTAAACGGTAGCGCGCGACCAACACGTCTCCTGAAACGACAAAAGCGTCAATGACCTACAGCTTCCGCAGTTAACGAAGATATGGGAGAAACCCACTTATAATAGATAGATAGCTTGTCACTTCGCTCCGATACTCACGCTTATCACCGTAACATTTTGCTGCTGTCACGTCAAGTCGGTCAGTCAGGGGGACATACAACGGGAAGAAAACACTCTTATGAGTTGAAGATAATGGGTCTAGCTGTTTGACACGGTACGGCGCCGGGTAGTAGGTCGCCATGGTGTAGACATGAGGACGCGCGCCGGCACGCACCAGCTTGAGGCGAGGACTTGAACAGACCAGTCGGGGTGGAAAAGGAAGTGGTGCGGCCATGAGTCACGTGTTGTAGTCGCTTAGCCGACCGGAAGAGAAAATTCGGATGTGAGGGAGAGATAAGATAACTCGGCTGGGATAAGATGAGCGCGTACCTTGGATAAGATGTTTAACGGCTCGCTACCGTAGCATAGCCACTGGTGGTCCAGGCTCACTTTTGAGTTTGGGTCGTATATGATGTCAAAGTCACAAACAGAACGCGCCCAACTTCGTCAGGAAAAACTGCAAGGTAAATTTAGAACCAAAATCCAAATTTACTAAATTGACATAAACTCATAAATCCCCCCATTGACTACTGGTTTTTCAGCTCCCTGATGACCTAGAATGCTTGTATAGAGTAGGCTCATACCTTATCTATGAGAGTGCAGTCACCACTCATGCAGACAAGCCCAGCTGGCTGGATTTTGGAAAACATAAATCCATAAATCTAGTAAATTTACGTGAATGAAAGTGACCAACCGGTAAATCCCGTAAGTCGATAAATTTAGATAAATTCACGTGATTTTACCTAAATGAATGTTCACCAATTTCTCAGACGTTGTTCTGATCACCGGCGCAAGAATATACCTATAAATGAGGGATACTAGAATGTACAGGACGACTAGAGCCAGCTTTTAAACTACTTGAATAAAAGGGCAAAAGAAAAGAATAGAAAAGCTTTCGAAGCGCAGAACAAGGGAGAACCGGTTAAATGGATTTATGAGTTCGCACAATAGACAGCTGGAAAGGAGGATGGCTAGCACCGCTGGTGCGTATTAGATGAGTCTGCTCAACAGTATATTGCGGTACAGCGGCCGCTTTCGCAGGAGTATGCGTAGCCTCGTGCCCAGTCCCTGAATTCGCACTCCGAGCCCCAAAACGAGACAAAAAAGGGTGTGTTCATTCAGAGAGTCAGAACGCCTTCATCAACAATCTGATCCTCGTCGCAATGCAGAGCGCAATTCATCAGAAACCTTTGGAATGAAGCCCTGCCTCTCCCTCCTGTCCTGTCCGCCTCAGAAATTGATTGGGTGAGCATAAAGACATTTTTCAGCAATGGTTCTGGGAGTGCGTATACGACTTTGTACAGCCTTTGTCTAAATAATGAATGTGTATATACATGGATTCATTTTGTATACCACAAGGTGAACTTGTCGCATTTTCAACCAAGAAACTGCTCAGGAGCATGGTTGACGGCTTTACTTCAGTGCGGTAAGTCTCAGACGTATCAGGTTAACTGGGAGACTCAATACACCTCATACTTTCACACTCAAACGTACGCGGTACACATGCGATTGGCATGTGAATGCCTGATAGTTGTCTAGACAACTTCGCTTACTTCCTGTATTTGTCCGCGCACCCGCCAGCCGTGGTGGACGAGTTTGGGTCGAAGTACTTCAGGCTTGGTATTCAGAACAAAGCAGATAAGCCTCGGGTCTGTGGATATATGCATATGTTTACTGTTCTGGGCTCCCAAAACACGTTTGGTACAAGAATAGACCCAATGAACCGACTTTTTTCAAGTCCACATTGTCTTTAGCAAGCCTTAAGCAACTATTATAAGCTTCAACTAGTGTCGTGGTGTACCCTAGGTAAGACATATGCCTACCTTAATGGCAATCTTGGTACCTTCTTGCTAACTGTGGTTAAACCACCCTAGTCACGTGCATAGACTGGGTGGTGCTGCGACAATGCTTTGTCTTTGATCGCAGCCCCGCGCACCTGTATCGGAGCGTGGGGCATCTGTAATGATATATCGCAATGTATCACGACAATACCTGGCCGTCCTGAGACCGTCTTGGTTTTGGTCCAAACTATATTCAGCCTGCAGTCAACTATAACGGCACGTGATGTCTCATTCAGGGTCACGACACAACCGTAACTTAGCGGTTGATTCCTTGATTGATTCGTGCCCACCACCACACCAACCCTCGCCACAGCCAATTGTTGCAACTGCGTTGTCCGCCCTCCAAAAATCTACCCCTCTTCGCCCAACGCTCGCTAGCCTTTTACTCGCCGGCACTACTGTCTGTTGCTACCCTCAGCATGCGTGTAAATATATGGTAAGGTGCCTTCCCCCTAACCCTCGCACTCCTACTCACGCACGTCGACTTGACACAGAACAGGCATATCAACGCCCCGTGCGTGGCCCGAGACTCCACTAGGGCCGTTTGGACCCGCTTCACGCCCCACTCCATTTTACGACCTCTCCCCTTCTAGCCCGCCTCCCGCCCCGTGCGGCTGCCCCCTGGATTACACAGCTGCCGCGTCCGTACCAAGTTGCACAAGCGTGCCACTGTGACTAGCAAACATTGCCCAATGGGTCATAACTACACGATGTCCAGTATACAGCCCAACAAAACACGATGCGGCCTTCCCCGTGTTCCTCGTCCCCACGCCCCCATCCGAATCACCAAACAACCCCCCGCCAACCGCTCTCGTAATTAGTCGCACTATCTTACGTGCTGGCTCCGCGTGTCTCCGCTGGTCAAGCCAGCGCAACATGCACTCTCCTTTGCGAGAAACTAGGCGGCACTTTTGCGTGCTGAAGGCGCACCACCATCTGCGCAATGCAAGCGCAACGCTCGACACGCAAGCAATCTGCATACTACTCCCACCTGCGTCCGGCCACCCTCTCCGAACCACTCTCCACGACACAAGTCCGAGCCCTGGTATCCGCGTCAACCTGGCACACAACCGATAATTGCCACGCCCATGCGCAGCCTAAGGCCCGCCCAGGGAATGCTGTACGGACACGCGCGCCACTGTCATAACCTGGCTGAACCTGGCCAAACATCCCATGGCTGGGAATACGCGCTCCAACCACGAGATCCGTACTCGCGCGAATCCCGCGTGTTGCCATCAATCGTGCTGCTGTTCCACCGACCCCCTAGTCAGCGTTCTGTTCACGACAACTCAACGTGCCAAAACTGACTAGTTGGGCTCGCCAAGCGTACGGCGTGGGGACGCAAAATTCTCCTTCGTTTTATGCCCCTCTCGGTTCCCCTTATCCCTGCGTGTGCATGAGTTATTGCCGCGTTGTCGTGCGCTAGTAAAGTGCGCTTAGCTTACTACCCCATATCCTTGCTCCTATCCTTATTTTTAACATCCTGTTAATTGTAACTACCGATACATACTCTTTATCGTTTTGTTGTTTTCAGTTTGAGCTTTGCTTGTATCCATCCAATGTTGTGTGTGCACACGATGTTTACTATGTCAAATATCGATCGGTATCACTAACTCTATACGCTTTGAATGAGAACTTGTTTTTTTTTTATATATGCGTGTTTCCGGAAGGGGGAGGGGTCGGAAGTTCGGCGCTACTTAAAACCGGGGGGTGCTACCTAACCTGGGGGCACGCTACTGCGCTACCCGCAACCAGGTTCTAGTTCGCGCGAACTAGCAAAAAGGGATCCCGTTGGGCTTTGCTCACACTGTACAAGTCGACATGAATACATTTTCCGTTACCTTACATACACCGTGGGCGCATAAGAGTCAACATAGGGGAGGAGCAATACTCCCCATTCAGCTGCTGTATCAGCAATGTTACCTACTCCAGATCGGAGTCTGGTTCAGAGTAAGCATCCTCGAGATCTTCGTCAACATCAATATCACTCTCCTCGTCATCAGAGTCCCATTCCCGGCCACAAAAACTAGCATCACGTGCATTCCTACAACTGTTGTTAATAAGACCCACGTCCAGACAGATCTGAATCTTACATGAGGTTTGAGCTGGAACTCGTGGCCTTTTTGTTGGTACGGTGGCGCTTGGTTCGGGGTGGAGAATCGTCATGATCAGCTTCAGGCTCTTGGGAAGATTGAGCCATTTGGTGATGCTTGCGTTTGGCCGATGTGCTTGATATTATCAGAATATGTAATGAGAGCTTTAACGACACGCATACCTAGGTGTTAAATTCTGGCCATTAAACCAGCTATGTAGAATTGTGCTAGCCTCCACAAAGGTCTTAAAAGTATGGCTACCAGTAAATGCTGCATCCTCGGTTTGTACAGCATATCGATCTCTAGAGACACGTTGGGTATGACGTGCTTGGCGCTGGAATATGTTTGTAGCAACATAGTGGCTAGGAAGGATGAGGTGTTCCCGTTGCACAGCTATAATCAAGTGTCGGAAGGCTCGCAGTCCTAGTTTAACACCTAGAAGTCTCTCTGAGACAACAGTCAATAGGTAACTGAGCTTTTGAGGCCCCATGACCTTGCCCAGGCTGCAGAACATATGGGTCTGCTGGAGTTTGCGAGCGCTATCACCAAAGACTTCCCCAGTCCATCGAGTAGCCAGAGGAAAAACAGCAGCCAGGGTAATCATTGCTAATCGTGAAAGGTCGTCCGGAAGCGCATGAATAGCTGCATGATCAGTACCCATCATTCGTGAAACTTTGCTGTACCAGAGTATATATACCAGCCGCTTGTTGAAATAAAACATGTTTCGCAAACGGCTGCCGCCGAGAGAGGGATTACAGTAACTGAGATTGTGGAACTCAGCCCCTCTAGCAGGCTGTCCTCCCCAGATATGCATTGCGACAGCCAGGGCATCTGAGAGTGCAGCAACATCTTGTAGCCACCGTACACGGGCATCATGGTACCACATGGGCCGACCATTGTTGTCTAGAGTTTCCCCATCCCAGAAGTCATCAGTAAGATCCTCGCGAGTAACAAAAAGTGTTTCCAGTTTCTTAGCCAGCTGGATTAGATGTTGGTTTTGTTTATCATTTAGAAACGAGTAGCCTGGTGTAGAGTCTGTGAAGTGATCAAACACGTTGAGGTCCTCTGGTAGATTCGCTTCCAGTTCTCCTAGTGAAACCCCCCGAAGCACTTTCTCTAGTTTTTCTTGGACCTGGTCAATAAGGTGCCGGGCAAGTCTTCGTAATGCATCCATGCAAATGTCAGTGCCCTCAAAGTGGCAGGTATCTGATTTTTCTCCAGACCACTGTAGCTTCCCAATTTTCCTGGCAGAACGTTCATGATGCATCATCCGTTTACGGAGAGTTTGTAGACATCCAAAAGGCGTGATGTTATCCCGTTTGAGGAAGTAAGACAATTGGCCAAACGCACTACCAAGAGAGCTTTAATATGATATTTGTAGCTTCGGTAGTATAACTCACGAAGCTGTTCCCCCAAGGGTTTCCGCTCGAGCCAAAACCTCCATAAGAAGAGTAGACCGAATGATGTACTGTAACGCCGTTGTAACCGGTACTATTTGCTCAGGTCCCTTGTACATTCCGTTGTCTTGGATGCTAAATAGGGCGCAGAAAGTGTGTACAAAATCGTGGTATTTGTTGTTGCACATGTGTTCACAGTCATCTGGCAAGCCGTCCCCAGGTGCGAAACAAGATACCAGAAGTGACTGGATTACGGGCTTTAGATGTCTAGCACGGGTGCTTCGTTGATCCAGCAGTCCCCCTAATTTCAGCGCCAGGGTCTTTTGTTGATCGGTAAGATATGGAAGAAAGAGCTTTGGATCGCCATTATATTCATCACTGTTGTTGTGCATAGCTGCAGTGCGGACTAATGCAGCTACAAACCGGACCATAATTCGAGCGTATCTTCGCTTTGCGCTTTTGCCGACAGGACCAAATGGGAATGTGCGACGGCCATCTGTATGAGCATCTACCGCTAATTCCAGAAATTTTGAATTTATCGTTGAAAGCATCTTGTCAACATCAACGAAGATATCGCCACAGAGTTCTCGAAGTCTAAAGAGGGGATCCGCTGGGTCATCAGGTAGTTCTGCTATATCTAGTAGAGCATCGGTGTCCTTCCCCTCGAAAAACAGAGGCCAATCTTGCTCGGCAACGTGTAAAGCCATATCCTTAGCCAGCGCACTCGTCATGCAATTGCTATCATTGTTGGCTGGGTCAGCATTACGATATGCTGCTGCAGCTGCTTGACGTCTCTGAGCTGACTCTTCCGAAGAGAACGTGTGTGTGACCAAGAGTGATTCGTCCACTTCGAAGTTACGTCGATATCTAGTTGGTCCGTACCAACTTTGCGCAGTACTGATAGGCTTGGACTCCGCTCGCTGATACACAGCAAGGTTTGGGTGCTCTTTTTCGTAATGGGATTTTTTTTGCTTGTAGGCGAGCCATGCAATCCTCCTGGTAGGAGGACAATCTGCGCAGGCCTGCAGAGTCCGGCGGGACTTATGCCTAGATATAGGCATAATCTCGAATGGAGCTAGGACTTGTTTAGGGGGATCAGGCCAGTGTGGTAAGCCATAGTCTTTTTGTACCCTCTCCATAAAGCTGTTGATCGATGGGTCATTGAGGGGATTATGTTTTGTTCTCACGTGTTCTGGAGCCATGTCAGGGTGAATTGTGGAATAGCCATATTGATCGGTACATGTTAGACACACAAGCACTCGATATTCAAGCAGGATGCCAAGATTAGCCTTCTGCAGGTCCTCGTTAGTGAAAACACCCTTGAACCTTGTGGCAGTGGGACAGCTAGGGATATCATCTTCGGTGGCTGGACCTTCGTCTGGTTCTTTGGAAGGGCAAGTGGTATCTGTCGCATAGCCATGAGACTCATCATCAGATCCAGTCTCTTGGAGTACGTATGACCGGTTTTCCGCCGCATTTCGTGGGGGATTCCGCTTAGGAGGAGCTCGATTTGGGAGTGATGGATGTGAAGTACTAGTAGCCAATACAGGTTTGCTAGCACTAGCTGTCTTGGCTTTAGCAACTTTTCTGACCGGGATCTCAACCACGAGCTGCAGCTTAGCGGTTTCTTTTGATGGACCTTTTGGCGCAGCATGCATACTGTAATAATGGATGTGTAGAGGTCTAGTAGCACTTGTGGCGAACAGAACACGGGTTAGGTGGTCGTGGAGTGAGCGTGATTGATCTTGCACTGCTTTGAGACGGATATCACCGCAGAAAGCGCTTAGCATGCGGAATAACCCGAGTCGTCAAGGCACCTGCACGTATGAGCAGCCATGAGTGCATTTGTTGACATATGTTCTCGCCCAGTATTGTTTTACAGGGTACTTCATAAATCGTGCCCGCATGCAGCGCAGCTTGTGGAGATGCAGGAGGAATACTCGGTCGAGACAGATGGTGCCTGCGTCCATACATATGATCACGTGCCCTATGTACGTGCTCATCTTTTCTTTGACATATCATCCACTCCGCGCTGTGCACACGACGGTCTGGGGACGTTTTTTACGTCTCTTTTTTTCGCCTTCCCACCTCTTCCTGGTTTCTCCAGGCCAACTTGCTATGCTCCCCAACGACCTTTTTATGCCCTGTCCGACCCCTTGCCTCCCTCATATACTAAGTATAGTACACAACAACTAGGTTTGCCGCTCACCCTCAAGCTCCGTTCGCCGGGTGGTAGCCTGCAAACTCCTCACCCTACAGTATCCTGTCTCCAGCGTCAGAGAAAAACGGTTTCAAAACCTAGCCTAAACTAACTAGCAGGGTTCGAATTACAGTCGGACCTCTGGACTCGCAACCTCTGGACTCACAATGTGCCTAAATTTGACGTGTTTCATGCGGGGGAGACCACGGATTGACTGTGGGGAAGCCACCGGCGCCCGTCGATCGTGCCGGACTGTATGCACAACAAGACGTACATATTTACAAGTTAATGTGAGGATGTAGCTAATGGAGCGCAAGACATAAGGCGCATATAGACACATATATGAGTCAAAATGCTATGCAAACGGTCTTTTTAAGACTCGAATCACCGTCCGAGAACCTCATCCCGCCCGCTCTTTCTTTTTCCGTCCTATTTATTGTCTGCGCTCGCTTTCCACACTCTTTTATCAATTTACATGCCGGTATGACTCCCTTTTTATATTGTGAATCATTTTGGGCGTTAAATATGATTCCCAAGCGTGCTGTGGCAAACCAGCGTCGTCTTTCAACCGTGCCCACCCGTCCAGTTCAGGTTGCAAAGGCTCAGAACCTCACCAGCTTTGACAAACTCCAAGTTATTAACCTTTACCGTTCGCTACCCCCTGGAACTACCTATGCTCGTGCACTCCCGGTTATCCACGAAGCCGGCTATACAACAATGGTGGCATCAACAATTACCCGACTGCTTCAGGACGAAGCAAAGATTCGTGCGTACGTCGCAGTTGATCCTCGAAGACTCTCCGAAAAGCGACCACCGGTGCTTAAACTGCCGGAGGTTGATGCGGCAACGGCTCAATGGGTCAACCAGACTCTAAGTTCGCCTCGCGCTCGCATTTCCGGCGATATGATTTGCAAAAAGGCGCGCCAGTTCTGTCGATTAATGGGCTTTCCTGACGGTATCGTGACATTTTCTCATGGCTGGTTGCATCGCTTCAAGATCAGAATGGGTCTCGCTAAATTTGTCTTTCACGGAGAGGCAGCGTCAGCGCCTATGGACCGACTCGATGACGAACGTTCTCGCTTGATTTCTATGATCGTCTGGTACCGTGGTTGTGATGTCTACAACTGTGACAAAACCGCACTGCCGTGGTGTCTCGTGCCTGCTAGCGGTTTGGCTTTTGGTTCGACGCCCGGGATCAAGCTTGATAAGAAGCGACTGAGTTATTTGCTCTGTGCTAATCTAGACGGTTCTGATAAGCGAGTACCATTAACCATCGGTCGAGCAAGGAAGCCACATTGTTTTGGAACCTATACGGTCCGTGAGCACGGGTTTTACTATTGGTGGAATGAAA
Source organism: Ceratobasidium sp. 428 (assembly GCA_019623705.1). NCBI lineage: Eukaryota > Fungi > Basidiomycota > Agaricomycetes > Cantharellales > Ceratobasidiaceae > Ceratobasidium > Ceratobasidium sp. 428. The sequence continues at coordinate 28,935 of WSTJ01000070.1, forward strand.
ACGCCTGGATGGTACATTCGATCTGGACAGAGTGCGTCCAAGTTGAATATTGCGTGCACAGCTCTGTTAATCGTTTTTCTTTATCCTAATTACCATATAGCTTCTTATCCGATCTAAACAAGGATATGCGTCGCCAGAACTGTCACATCTTATTACTCTGCGACAACGCTCCATCTCACAAGTACTAGGCCTGCCCTAAAGTCTGGAATCACGTGGTTTCAGCGTTCTCTCACCCCCCCGGAATGCTCTCCTCAGAGCCGGGAACTTACGATTGTGGTTTAAAATTTCTGCGTATTAGATAGCTACAGTACTATGAATGTGCATAGACAAGCTTTTAGGGCACTTTAAGCTGTGCTATAGTTGAAGATCTGGCGTATAATTTGAATTCATGCTTATGCACACCCCTCCTGAAATTTCAGTATCTGGGCAATATGGCAGATGAGATTAAGCTCAAGCATAAATTTATGCATAGCCAATAAGCTTCTTTAAGTATATACAGGCCAAAATAGCTTTTCACTCAGCTGTAGTGAGCAATTAGCAATGAGGTAGTGAACCAAAGACTAGAGCCTAGGCTGGGTAGGTAGCTAGAAGTGGGCACTAGAGTGTTCTGAGGTATTCAGAGAGCCTAACTCTTCTCGGAGGACTCATAGCTATCTAAACTCATAGATATAGCTACTCTACACTAAAGAATCCTGGCTCAGCTAGTCTATAGCAAAGCGAGGATAAATAATCAGTCTTACATGCTCATCCAAATCGCGCTGAGCTCTTCTATTTGCTACATAGAATGACTCAAAATGTACTCTGACGAGGTAGTAGAGATTATAGAAGTCAATGTAGCTACTAATATGATCTGGAGAATGCTTACATCTCAGTTACAGCCGAGGAGCTGGAGAAGTACACAAGTAAGATATATGCCAGATCTTTGGCCACAGCACAGCGTAAAGTGCCCTAAAAACCTGTCTATGCATATTCATAGTACTGTAGCTATCTAATACGCAGAAATTTTAAACCACAATCGTAAGTTCCCGGCTCTGAGGAGAGCATTCCGGGGGGGTGAGAGAACGCTGAAACCACGTGATTCCAAACTTTAGGGCAGGCCTAGTACAGCCAAGTCGACTATTCCAACGTACGCATCGAGCCGCTGATTCCGAACGTCACAGAATGGCTCCAGCCAATGGATGGAGGTATCGTTGCCTCGTTCAAGGCCCAGTATCAACGTCGTTTCATACGCTACGCTCTGGATCAGAACGAGCGGGGTGTAAGCGCTGAAAAGATGTACAAACTTAACCAGCTCGAAGGGATGAGACTGGCTCTTGCCGCCTGGGATGCGGTAACCCCTCAGACAATCCATCACTGCTGGCGTCACGTTGGTCTTGTTCCTACGACACCACCCTTCTATGCTCCACCGCCACCTGCGTTACATGAGTTTGCTGGTCAAAACCATATGCACGGGTATCTCGAGCCAATCCAACCTGTACAGGACAACTACAATCTTCTGCAATATCTTCTGCCAGATGATGCTGAAGCGCTAGGTCAGTTTAATATGCGATTTGAGACCGAGGGGACATGGACCGACGAGCAACTTGTGGCATTGTTTGGTCCGAATCGGACGCAATAGTTCATGTACAGATGGTTAGGTCACATTTTCGATAGATACTGGTAGCATACAGCTCGCATATATACACATATCCTCCTATAATACACTTATTTTGCTTTACGACTGTATGCAAGCGGGCTGTTGGCTCACGTGATGACATAACCAAGATGTCCCCGTGAAACGCTGTCAGATTTTTGACGTGCTTCGCACCCACGTCGATGCGAGTCCAGAGGTCCGACTGTAGTGAAAACTGTCTGATTTAGCCCGAATTAGGGGCCACCCACACCAGGAAGCGGCTTATTCGCTCCGCCACAACAAAAACCGAAAGTTTTAGCTGATAGACCCCTAATCCGACAGGTTTTAGAGCGAAAACCACTAAAAGGAGTGAAATTAGCGGGCCCAGCATGTCACGACGACCCGATTAGTTGTCCAACAACTAATCGGACGGGTCCCGGAGCCAACGCCGAGCGAATTAGTTCAGGCATCACCCGTCCCCCCGCGATTAGCAGACGAAGAACTAACCGGAAGTCCGATTAGTGGCCCAGCCAACTAATCCGCCCGACAATTAGGGGGGCAGGGAACCCTGGTTAGTGGTCAGGCAACTAATTCAGCCCGAATTAGTTGCAAGGGCTGAATTAGTTGCAAGCTGGAACGGTTAGTTCTTTTAATAGCGATAACCACTGCTGCTTGTAGTCCGTTCGCAGCCTCCTTGTTCTTTAGGGCCGACTGGACAGGTCGGACTTAAGTGCTTGAACATTGCGGGAGTCGGCGCTTACCTTGCGCCGGTTCCATTTAAGGCGCCACAGGCGTTATCGTGTGTCACTCTTGACCACGACCAGTCCACACGGGCACCGTCGGGTGCCTCTGCCATAGCGGCGGCCGTAGCCTCCGCCTCAGCCTCCGCTCATTCACCGCCCGCCCCTGTCCAACCCACGGTTGGCGCTGCCGTTGGACAACGGGTTCGCCGCTCACCGTAAGTCCAACTTCTTTTCCTCCCCGTGCAATGCTGACGGTCGCCTCCAGGCTCCCTTGGTTTTACCGCGTTGCACTAACCTAGTTAGTGTAAACAGCAATAATCCACAGTTGGCAGTGAGCCTAGTGAGTCAGCCAGGCTCCGCGAACTTTCTTCTTTACTAACAGCCGCGCTCTAGGTTCATAGCACAACGGGTGCTGCAAAGCCAGGGAATCAACCCGGTCACTCTCGCCACGATTCTGTTTCCCCGGCGCTCTCGCCGCTTTACTTTTCGTTACTCTCTACAATGTAACCTACACCTATAGCAATATCACGGTTTTGTCTATCTAATCCATGCGACCCGTGGCCTAAGGCCCGATAATTGTGTGCTAAATGAATAATAGCGAACTAAAACAGTGTCCAAACGACGAAAAGATGACTAATTTCTAGCTAACGGAGCTCTAAACGGGCTAAATCACATCTTTTATTCCACATTAGTGGTCCTCAGGTACTATTCAACGACTAATTCCACTATTTAGACGCTCACCCAACTAATCCGCTCCGTTTAGTTCCCAAGAACTAATTGACGTCGACATGAAACGCCGCTGCTAATCGGTCAGGCCCAGAACTGAACAAAGGCAGGGTCCACTAATGTGGGCTGGATTAGTTGACACCTTGGCGAATCAAACTAATCAATTAATTCCCGCGGAATTAGATAACTTCTTTTTTGCTGATGCAGCAAGGGTCAGTGCGCTCGATATTGACACTTGACAGGTTGGCTAAGTTAAAAACCCCAGCCCTCCGAACCAATTCGCTAGAGACCCGAACCCCTCGAGTGGACATGCGTCCATCAATGGGAGGACGGTCTCTCAGTGGTATTTGAGTGATCATGCGATCATCGTTACCACCAAAACAGCCATCGACACTGCGTCGTTGTAAGTGCTGGTGTTTTTGTTCCCATCGGTCACTAGAACTGGCGTCCACGTATGTTCATTCTGTTACTAGATGCCGTACGTCCAACATCTTTTTTCTCCGTTTCTTTTCACCCTCGAGTCTAAATCTTGTACGAAGGTTGGTTTCAGCATCATCAGGCAAGCTCTGCTGACAGGGTGGCGACCCGGCTGCTCACCGTTAGCACTGCTAGGCGGCGGCCCACAAACTCCCCGTCCGACCGCGTTCTTGTCTGCGCCACCGGACTTCACTCATGTTTTGACACGCTCTGGTTCGAGGGACCGGCGCTGAGCCGACGCTAAACTGGTGGCGGGTTGGAGCGGGTGGGACTGGCTGTGGCTGAGACTAGGCTGCACCTGGTGGACAGCTCCAGCCAGCCGCAGTCCCGCGTCATCCCCGCGTCATTCCGTAGACGTAGTATAGATAATCTTGCCATAGAGTAGAAATACGACCTATTGAATGATTATTAATGCAACGAAAAAGAGACAGATTATACCTCAAGTTCACATGCCGACCTTTCGCGTCTAAGAAGAGACGCCGACCGCCTTATGAACGACGCGTGACGTTTGCAGTTGTAGTCGTGTCAGTGTTCGATGGCGCTGACCATAAAATCCCCAAACTCACCCGCGAACTCCACTTGTCAACCTTGACTGCCATGCGACCAAAGTTTCTTTTCGTATTATAGTCATGTCGCTCGATCGCTCCCCGCGACAAGGAGACGTAGGTACCTGACGGATCGCCTACACACGCCTCGGCCTTACTGTCTGATCTGGCGGTTGTTGATTTGTGCTTTAGTTTTCTGAAACTTATGTGAGCACGAGCGTGCTCGAACGACTGGCACCATTCTACAGCGCTTAACTTTGTTTGGCCGATCGCTGCCCCTCTCTGTCACCCCTGGGTGATCATCGGGTCACATTCACACAATTCGCGTGACCCTCATCCTCACTCCCTTCTTCACCACTTGTTATCCTTCCTCGCCACTTGTTATGACTCCTAGAGAGCAGCTCGACACCTTTGCTAGAATACTCCAAAACGACAATATATCATTATTTGACCTAATATATGCATATGTTACCAGACTCGAGCCTACAGAAGCAATGTCGGCGTTGCAACAGCAGCTTTGCAGTCCCCCGACGCTCAATGCGCTCATACGTACTCTCCTAAACACGCCAAGAGCTAGCCCAATCATAAACCGAATCGCTCAAAATATCGCACTCCGCACCTACGTATGCGAGTTCAACCTTCTTCTCTCGCCTTCCGTCGGGTTCCACTTCAATGTGGCGCATGCGAAGCCCTCGCAGTTCTCCGACTTCTCGAGTATGAAGATGGCGCACACTTTTGAAGAGCTCTGCCTGAACGTTTGGAAACTGTTCGGAGCGCTTCCGAACGTCGTGGCAATCCAAAAGGAAACCACATTAGTCAACGGACGAGGCGACTATCTGACGGAGATTACATACCGTCATCAGGCCGACAGGTTTTTGCTCCCAATGCCAGAGCTGTCTGCTGCCGATGCAATGTCGGACATGGATGTCGAAATGCCAGACAAAAGCTGGGGGATGTACGTGGATGACGACTTACTTGTAGACGAGCGTAGAGCGTTGGAATCGACTGAAGGCGGCGACCGATACAACAACGTTTGGAGTACGCATACAGGTGCGCGATGGCAAAAATTGCAAGGAAGGGCGCTACAGAAACCGGTGGAACGAACACATGTGGTGAGTTTCATCGAAATACTATAATGTCCGTTATGTACTCAGCTTTTTGACTGTACGCGATCCTAGGAACAAGTCGGCTGGGTGAACACGAAGAGTAGCAGTCAATCGAGTTTGTTCATCACCACGCTCTTATGTGTGTTGATCTCAAAGTACGCAACCCGCTGATTTAGTCTTCCGAAACTGTACCGTTGGTCCCGCGTTCTCTGATACGCCGTCGTTGGACGGCGCATACACCCCGGATATTGAGAGGCATTGCGCCAGGCCAGTGAGAGCTACAGGGTCGCTAAGCAAGAATTTGAAGAGAGCGTTAACGCACCGTTCTAGTGGTGATCCAGGGCTTGAAAGGTTATATCTTGCTAACAAAGATGGGAGGCTTGTACGATAGTATGTGGGCATGTATGAAACTGGCTTGACAACTATGTATATAAAAACAAAAATAAATGTCTGTGAAGTTTAGAGCTATAAGCGGGCATCGACACAACAATCAAGGTAAACACACTTACATTACAGATACTAGGTACTTGCTAGGATTCCATCCCCAACTCCATCTGCCTCCTCAAACAGCTCGTTACCAACACTAGAGCAAGCGATCATCCCAAAAGTTGGGGTCCGATTTAGTATCGAAGTGTCCAACAAATGCGAAGCCAGAAAATGTCCGAATTTGGGGGCTTCTGTTCCATTCATTTGCTCCACTTCGATCATAAATTTGGTGTGGCGTTTCGTAGGACCAAATTTAGCATGATGTCATTGCAACAACAGACGGACCAAAAAGGTGGCGCCTTGGCGTGATGCTCCTCGTTTTAGTGCGTCGAAACGTCCGATTTTGGAGTAGATCAGGGTAAATTTTCCGCATTTACCAACTTTTGGGTTTCTTTCCTTCCACAGTGCAACCTTTGAAAGGGAGTGAAATCGCTCAAAGATAGGGAATGCGGTACGTACCCTATCACATGCGGCCATTGATCAAAGCTTCGAGCTGCCTCCTGATTTTCTTTACAAAGCTACTAAACCATAGCTATTATAGGCCGCGTACTGGTAAACGGTAGGGTGAGCGACAAGAGAGGGTTCGCGCTGAGTAATAAACACAAAGGGGGCAGATGTCAAGCATTTACGTCAACAACCAAGGCTTGATTACTTGGCGTTCTATTCCACCACCATGGATTTTTCAACGGTGAATACCAATCCTTCTGAAGCTGATAAAACGTGGGTTCTGTTGATAGGAGCGCGTATATTAAAGTAACAAAAGGTTCTAGACTTTACATTAGGCCTAGTGATGTGTACGGGCGATCTGGAGTACCAGTTCCAAAGGAAAAAAAGGTTCAATTGTAGGTAATTCACTTACTTTCCGGCTGTGTTGAGCGCTAGACACCTTGTGGCTAGTGCAAGACTTTTTTTAGAGCTGGATAAAGTTACAGCCTCTCTAGTAAACTTACAACATGGTCAAAATAACCTCGGAGAAAACCCAACAAACGGAGATATTGTTCGCGCATGCCAGAAGTTGCGTACTGCGACGTACTAGTAAGCAGTTGAAACATCTCTGAAAACCCCTAAACGTATTAATACTCTCCTTTATGTAGTAAATATTGGCAGGATATGGCTGCTATTGATATCAAGTTTCTTGACCAGCATGAAAACGAAGATGTTCGTCAAGCTTTAGTAGAGCGTAACACACCTCCAAGTGTTGAACACAAGAAAAATGCAAAGCAAGTTTATTTATTTATCGCCATATGACTCCAGCTAAGCACAGTTCACTTAGGAGCAAGAAAAGTTCCGATGCCCAGGCTCCAGGTACCAAACACCCAGTTCAAGACACCCCTCTGTTGTGTGTTACTTTGTTTTCGCGTGTGAGCAAAACCTTCTGACCATTTTTTCAGAACAATTCCAAGTGCGATAGGCTCCCGACGATCGCATCGTCTTGCTCAAAACGCCAATCCCACCACCCCCACTCAAGGCCTTAATCGTTCCGCCTCGTATGTCAGCTTTTCTTCAGTTCAAAGATTGAGACTTATGGACTGTACAGAGCTGTATTGCCCCCTGTTACAAAGCCTACTACGCCCGTGAATTCCACGACAGGAGCTCGTCCGCAAGTGTCGCGCAAGCGCACTTTTGATGTCAGATTGAACACTCATGATCGCCAAGAGATTCAGACAAAACGGATGCGCGCACTCTCAGAACTTTCGGCCAAGGATAAAGATGTGGAGGATATGGTTATAACTACAACGAGTATGTATCAGCAAGATAAGCCTGCTACCTCCGATCCACTCCCGCTTGCCAATGGTGAGTCTTTGGTCCTTCCCTGTTTATCTAACTGATTTTCTAATTGTACAACAAACTCCAGCTCTCGAGGAACTAGAGTTACTGGATCAGTCACGTTCGATGCAGCCAAAGCAGTAAGTATACGCTACAGGCTTGAATACTTGCGCTGGGAACTGTGCCTTTTCTTCTTCTTCATTCTAGTAAAGTGGCAGTGCGGTCGCTGAATAAGCGTGCCAAACGGGCACTGGATAAAATGCTCAATCAGGCGGATATTACTTTGTATCACGCGAATAGTCTCATTAGTAAGCGCTTTTTCGGTTTCTAGTTTGCTTTGAACTTCCATACGTATATAGTCAAGTGCGACGGTACATATCAGGATGCTATCAAAAACTCCTTGCCAAAATACGACGCCCGCTTAATCAGCGATTCCGCTGAAAAGGCGGGACAATCAGTCGAGGCCTGGTGCGACGAACACGGCTATCACTTATGGGACGACCTGGAGCTCATCGAAATGCCCGACTGCCCGTGGACTCTGGTCGATTGCCAGGGTGTGCCTCTGGTAACTAATCTACCGCAGTATTATACTGCTCGTGATGGGGTTAGTGGCAAGACGTCGTTTGCACACCTAATAGCTCACGTTGTGTAGGCAATTTTCACCGAGGAGCTTTTGGATCTCCGTAATCGTTTGCATGCTCGAGCTCACCAGGCTGATGTGAATGGACAGGGAGATCCAGACTCTTACGTCCAGAGGAACGACCCAAAACACCCAGTTGGTTGTTTGAACTTTGGGGACTGGGTGTCCGACGGCCAGATCCAGGTTCAGTGTTTCACTGGAACTTTTTTGTCTGTTTGTTGACGGTTCTAATAGCAAGATGAGAGTCGTCCCACTTCAGATTCTCTCGGTGGCGGAGTTCAACGTTTTGTTGATATCCAGAGCCATTGGGATTTCATACGTCCATATACCACGCTACTCAACTATGGGATTTCTCGCTGCTATCCTGAAAGCTATAAGGCTCATCTTCAGATGAGAGCAGCACTTGAGGAGCGGCTCCCTGCAGTCAAGGCAATGGCCACAAATAACCCGAATGTAATGTCAGGTAAGCGCGATACTGTCAAGCTTAAAGAGCCACTTGACTAATGGCAGTTTCATTGTATAGGAACATCTTACATATACAATCGTCGTACGCGGCTGCACACAGATCGTAAGGAGGGTAAGCGAGGTATCTCACCTTTGGTTGTCATGGGGGATTGCACCACAGGTTACCTTGCCCTTCCTCGTCTTCGCATTAAAATCAAATACCTTCCTCGGGCTCTGGTATTCATCCGCGGTCGGCTTTTAGACCATAAGGTCATGGGATGGAACGGAGAAGGAAATCGTATTTGTTTAGCTCATTTCAACCACGAGACAGAATGGAGAAACTCTGAGGTGGAATCTGTTTGGTAGCACAAATATAAGGTTTTGGTCTGTTTAATAGGGCTGGTGTAGTGTGTTGCCGATACCAAGACCCTGCGAAGGCGAGAGGATGATGATAACAAGCCATGGCCAAGTATCTAACTATTTACAGTATGCTACCACCCATTCACACACTCTACCTCCCTAAACTGCCCGAACGGGAAAGGTCCGGTTAGAACACCAATTGCCGCACTGCAACAGGAGATGTGATGACCAACGGACTGGTCTTAGCTTGGTAAGCCTCTCATGGGCATCCCGAACGGGCAGCTGAGTGGCGAGCCATTGTACCGCACGGTCAATGGCGGCATAGACAACAGTCCAACCTTTGCAAAGCTCCCGGTAAGCCTCCCCAATATCACCCGCACGGGGACTAGGGTGGCAAACAGCTACGCCGAACGGCGAGCAGTGGAAATGCGAAGGGGCGCTGAAGGTATGAAGCTGATTCACCCGCTCAAGTCCTACAAGTAATTGTATATAACCCCGTACTCTCTGCAGCGACAGCTACGGCAACGGCACAAATCAAATCGCCAATTGCGGGGACTATGGTATCAGGTTGGGGAAGAAAGTTAGTTAGAGCAAGGAGAGCGGTAGTGGCCGCGTTGGAGCAAAGACAAACGTAGAGAATGACCAAGCAAGCCTGAAAGCAGGCCCGGGAAGCAACCAATGAAGCAATTTGGAAGATGGAAGCAGAATCAAGAAAGAAGGAGGCTAGGCTGACCGCCAGCAAAAGATTTTTTCTGGTTTATATCGTTGTATACCAGTTATGTACATCCCTAGAAACCTCATTAGAATCCATCAAACTGCGCATATACGTGCTTGTCCACTCGGATTGTAGTGCGGGTAACGGCTGTATCACAAGATGACGAGCAAAAAGTATATGCAGCTAACGTGTAAATGCGGGCGGGGACAGAGACAAACGGGACAGGGGGGACTCGATGCAGCATGAGTGCAGCAAGCGTTTCAAACGGATGAGAAGATACAAACAGCTCAAGAGGTTATACGCATGAGTATTGTGTATAGGGAGTTTAAAACGCAACAAGACGTTAGGGTAGCTAGGCAGGTAACTGGGGGCGCAGTACGGAGCAATGACCAATATGTACACCTGTCAATACAGGTACTCAGCTCTTACAGGCCAGCGGTTAAGCACACAACAGACTGTATCAGTTTGTAGTAGGATATGAATACAAACTCTACAAGCCCTCTCCGACCCCATCTCCACACCAATCATCGCACTCTTCTCGTATTATTTCTATACATCTTAATATATTCTATGTGTATGCCGCGTGACTACAAAGGATCACGCCTTTGAGAACCCCCCATCAATCGTGCCACGGCAGCGGAAGCTACAGCGTATGTGTTGCATGACGGGCTAGGGGCGAGTTGGAAGATTGCGTCAACAACTACTCCCGTGAGCGTACAATCCAACAATAGGAACAATGTCGACTAGAGTGAGGGAGAGCAGCAGAGGCCGTGTTGGAGCGAAGGTAATCGAGTCAAGCTCGACCCACAAGCAATTCATGGATTAAGTGCTCAAGGCTCAGGCAATGTTCTGTCCGCCTGCTGTCGTTAGAAAAGTGTGGGGGATATATGCGTCGTTTAAGCTGATATTTACACATTCCGGTCCTGATTTCACTGGATTCTCTGTATTTCAAGTCATCAACACAGTTGCTCGCGCAATTCGTACCTGAACTATTTGTACGCGACGGTTCTTTACCTGCTTGGGTAGCTTATTAATTACGTTAAACATTCTTTCCTTGTATCTGTCCTGCTATCAGAGTCTTCTTACCCATCTTGGGATCAAGAGTTGAAGTACTAACAGTCCGTTCCAGAAACAGAGATCACAAATGCGCTAAGTACGCCTCCTACGCCCACATTATGTCTCAGCTGATACCTCCCAACACTCTTTGTGCTTGGTTCTGACAAGAAGATACAACACGCCTCGAGCGCAATTACAGTCCAAACACAATCTCTTGTTGATGAAACACGAACCGCAAACATGGTAAGTGTGCCTGCTCACAGTTCTGTTCACTACCTACGACTACGGGCGCTTAAGGTATCCAGAAGTAGCCAGTGAGCATGGCGCTCCTTAAATGTTATCGTTTTCCCGTCTTAAAGTACCACGAAGTCGGCTACAAAACAAGGCTGATTAGCATGTACAAACTGGCTTGCCCAGTAAACAATGAGGTACAACACCACTCGCTGCTACGTATGAGCCGTAAAGCTTACCAAAGAACCACTTCATTTGATCCTCAACCACAACTACGCTTTTTATACGGGCTACAAAGCAGGACGAGAGGCGGCAAGAAGGATCAGGTCGTCAACACGTTGGTACCGTGTGGAATAAAATCGTTTAAGATCTTTTTCTGTACTCTGTTAGCGACTGGATACCTAATATGAGTTTTACTCATTTTTCCGACTCACCTCGAACGAGTCGCTGGCTAGAATCGACGAGGAGAGCCTTCCAAGTTAAGCGCCGAGACCCTGGTGGCGGTGCTTACTAGTAAAACCTCCTCCTCGTCGCGCACTCAACCCCGCCACGAAAATTCGAAAATCTGACGACTTTATGAGCTCAATCGAAAGCCAAGAGGTCATAGTCAAACTTTTACCACTTACATAAAAAGGCATCACAAATTCATCTAGCTCACCCAAGTCATGTGACATTGTTTGTTGTGATATGTTGGGTCCACCCCAAATAAAAGGTCAAGGCTCTGTTCCGGGTTCGTGGGTCTTGTACCCACAGCAGTCTAGTCATGCCAGGGGTGTGCTACTGCTGCGCTCTGTGCCCAGCAATGCCAGGGGTGTTCCGCACAACGCAAAAACTCTTCTTCATTCTTTGCATTGTTTTTCCAAAATGGGTGATTCGAATCAGATCTTCGATCAAACTCAATCACCCTCCCAACTTCAAACTCTCCTCTCACCACCATCCCCGCCAATCATTCAGCTGGTAAGCCGCATGTGTGGTTTTCTCATATTTTGTCGTGTTGCTGACAGCTTGCAGCTCTTAGACATGTTGCCCTTCTTGCTTTGCATGTCGTCCCCTCCTCGACATCTCATCCCATCCCCACCCCGTCATTGCACTCTGCTAAGCAACCGGGGACTTTAACTTATCTGGTTTCACCTCATTCCAAAGCGCTGGGCACCTCCAGCCAGCCGTAGTCCCGCGTCATCCCCGTGTCCGTCCATAGATGTAATATAGCCGATATCAACATAGATAGGAAACACCATTTATTGAATAATTATTAATACAACCGATGATAGCCAGATTGAACATCAAGTCCAGTCGCCAATCCTTCGCGCCCAGAATTGGATGCCAACCGCCTTATGCACGACACGACGCAACGCAACGCATGATGTTTGCGGTTGTGGTCGCGTCCTGAGTGTTCGATGACGCTGACGATAAAGTCCGCAAACTCACCCGCGAGCTTTTGCTCTCAACCTTAACCACCCCTCGCTCGAAGTTTCTTATTGTTATCATGTCGTTAGATTGTTGCCCCGTGGAGAAGAGACATCGATACCTACAAGATCGCTCACAAAGGTCAAGCCCTTCAAATCCCTTCCGCTCTAGCCACTCCCGCTCGAAAAGTGCGCCTCGCCTTAAAGTTGAAGAAACACTGACCGTAGGCAATCGTTAGTACCAATGTATGCGCGGTATTTTGGAATTTACTCACCTTTTGGGAGGGCGCCGCGCGATGTCCATATATCCGACACCGGGGCAGTCGGCGCACAAGGCAGGCGCGACCACGTTTCTGCAGCTCACGCCGGCCCAACTCCTGCCCCGCAATTTCAGGGTAAGCGCTTGACGTGTATTTACTCGCGAATTTACCCGCGATCAGACGCGGCGCCACCCAATCTGCTCGACGGGATTAAACATCCGGGTTCAGACAAGTTGAACAAGGATAAAAGTGAGTATTTTATCTGATATTACGAGGAGCTACTCACCTTCCACAGATATTAACAATGTCGAGCCGAACGATGACGGCTCCAGCTCCAACTCCAACTCGTCGGGCGAGGATGGTGACGACGATTCGGACGACGAGGCAAAACCTATGGCACGGCCGGTTTATACTGCAAAGCCGATCATGCTTCCGAGTTCGAGCCCTCCCAGCAAGAAAAAAAGTGAGTTCTTGAATCAACCGATTTGAATTTAGTTAAAAAAAACTCAACTTAGATCCCCAGAAAGCCCTCGCCGAAAAGGACTCGAAGATTTTCTGGCTTCGGGCGGAACTGGCGGCCAGGGAGCGCGAGCTCGATGCTATGGTGACTGACAGGCCCAAGCGCGATCAGCCCTCGACAGCCAGTCGTAAGCACGTGTTGATTTCTAGCGCCCGGCCTGGCGGCGGGTAAGAAGAGGCAGAAGGCGAGGGAGTAAAGGAGGAGAGAGGATGGGCGTGCATGTGAGGCAAAGGCGAATGTGGAGATGGAGGTGGATGTGGAAACGAAAAATCTGGCTCCCCGTCGCCAGCATCCTCTCCTCCCTCAACCTCATGCTCGCCTTCCTCAACTTCGTCTTGCTTATTTTCGTCCTCGTCTCCCTCGCCACCCTTCCCACCTCCTCCTCCACCTGCAGGGTCGTCAAGTCGAAAGCTGATGCGCGGGCCATGTCCTTGTCGTCGCCAAATAGATTCGCGTAGAACGCGGCATCCTTTTCAGCGTCGACCCGACGGAATTCGGGTTTGCCGCCCAGCTCGGCGCTGGATTGTCGGCCAGAGTGGGGAGAACGGGATCGGCGGGTGAGGCGGTATGTGAGCGAGACCTAGACCTGGACCAGGAGGGGGACTAAGACCGCGACCGAGACCGAGACCGAGACTGACAGTGTGCGAGAATGATTATCTAAACGATTCTCAAAGTCGTCGCCTATATTATCGCCCAGGTTGGCGTTTAGGTTATTGTCCGAGTTGACACTGTTACTGTCTAGTTTGTTCTTCAAATTTTCGTCTTGATTATCGTTTAAGTTATTGCCGAAGTCTAGATTGTCGTCTTGATTGTTTGAGTGGTCGTATAGGCCATGATCTAGATCCACAGTATTTCCGTCCTCTAAGTTGTTGTCACAGTGTTCTAGGTTCACAACAGCCTCGTCACTCAAGTTGCCGTTGTCATCTAGATCTGGGTCGACTGGCGATGAGGGAGGAAGGTGTTGTGAGCCCGAGGGCCCTGCACGCTAGACTTCGCGCAATCATGGCCATATTGTCGCCGATGCGTCTTGATGGTACCGAGTAGCCTCAATACAAGTAAACGATGGTAGCATCTGTCGCAGTCGCAGGGTTTGTCGCGGCTGAGATACTGGTCGGCGCTGGTCCGGTTCTCGGAGGAGGTAAGTCAAGTTAATCATCATACAACAACTAATCCACTTACCTTACGCGTCTTCTTTACTGCCCCGGCAGGTTTTGTTGGGTCCATGTCGGCTCTGCGGACGTATTGCGGTGTGCGCGACGCATCGGGAGGGGTCGCGGTCGTGGTTGGCTCCAAGTCGTGGGACTTAGGGTTGACAAGTTTGACATATGGTCATTCAATAAGGTAATCTACAAGCCCCTGACGATCCCATCGCCATTCCCAGCCAGGCAGATCTAGGCATATTCAGCCCGATCCAGCCCGCCGCCGAACAACCTCGGCCTTATCCACGCGTCACCCACCGCCAGCCCTCCAGTGCTCGTGAGTCTTGTACAGCTTACTTCTTTTGTTCTGCGTCTTCACAGACTCGATTACAGTTGGGTTCCCCCCCTTCAGTCGCGACGCTGTTCGCATCCTCGGAATCAACGTCAACGAACTCTTTGATCTCTCCTACGAGATCAGTTCCAAGAATTGGTGCCTTTAACTGGACGAGGTTTTGAAGCTCAATGGCAATACCCTGTACTACAATACTCGCGAACAGCGTAGTTATGCCCACCCCCACTGTGGATTCTATCTGCGCTCTTGCGGTGAGTAATTCAATCATTTATGTTATTGTGATTGCTGGTTATGCGGTGCTGGCGCTGCTGAGCTTTGGTTTGATATTGTGCTTATTTCGTCGCCTCATCTGTACTCTACCTAATGCCGAATTTGAGCTCTTTTAACGCATATCCTAGTAGTTTGTGCGGCCTACACGCGAGATTGAAACAAGTTGCCCTTCAAGGGACTTCACCCCGTTTCTGCCAAAAGGCGACCCGGCGGTGAAGGCTCAAGTCGAACCGTGGTTAGGCTAAGATCACACTTTCGGTAAACGTGCCATAAGTCGTTGACGAAATCGAACTGGATCAGATCTCGGTCATGCTCAGGTTGGTAATATGATCATCAGGCTCCGATCATCAGTGCCGTCGCTCGAACAATACGTCCAAGCGCTGCCCTTGGCTCATACGTAAATTCGCAGAAGGACTCCAGTCTTCCGATATAGCTGCCGACTCAGCGGGGGTTACTCAGTCCCCAAGAGGTATGCTCTTTCGACGGTTCAATTCATAACCCCCATTTTGCGCGAGCTTAAGTATACCACAATGCGAGTGATTGCGGAGGGGGCAGTTCTGCAGCAATGTACCGATTGTATTGTATACTATCATGTTCGACTTAATAAAAATTTTGAAACCAAACATAGTACTTATTAGAATAAAGTAAAAAATACTGCCGAATGCGGATGCTCTGTAGTATACGAAATGAGAATGGTAGGGTGAAAAGTAGCATATACCATATATAGGTTTCATAGTTCTCAAATCCATTTGCCTTCCTGGTCGTTCTGATTAATTAGGTAGTGTTCACCGTTACGACGATATCCTATATGGCCTGCAGGACCACTACGAAGAACATGTTTAAGCTACGAAACATTGATAGTGGACCCATCGGAATGATGTGTGCTGTGCCGTTTACGTACACTATAGGCGCTTATAAGCTTTTTTAGCCGGCGGCCCGAAGGGCCGATGAGCCTTGCAAGAGCAGTAGTCAGGTCACGTGAGTGTGGTTGCCTGTCCGTCGCTTGGCTAGCCACCACAAAAACCTTCCTACCGCCCACTTGCCTGGGGTTATTTCTCTTATGGAACCAAAGGTGGGCTATTAGAAAAAGGCTCAGATAACAGCTTGTACATAACAATATCCTAGATTCCACTGTCGTGTCCGCAAACCATGGCTCAACACCGGGTACCGCCCCGACGTAACGCTTCTTTAAGCCTCTCAACTATATCAAACAAGCGCCAAAAAATGTCCCCACAACCATCCACAACAATCCCCACCAGAGGAGCTAAATCCACTACTTCCTGCAACATCACCCCTGCATCATCGCCATCTATTGCGAGAGATGCCCCTTTCCGCCGGACCACTTCTTCAGACCCTCATCTGCGTCCAACACAGTCACAAAGCTCGGGATGCAATCAAGTCATGGTTGCTACGCTGTCTCCTACAGCTGCTGCAGAGGCTAGCGACCGTAAGACTTCGCTTGAACGTGGTGTATCACAACGCCCAGAAATGGAGGTCCTTATTCAACATGAGATCGCTCTTTCTGTCTACCAATACCCACAATTTCTTGAAGAGTTTTTTTCGTTCGACGACCAAGGCCAACACGACAAGATTTCAGCACTTCTAGCTTCGGACCCACTCTTCAACCACCTCGACCAACCCTGGTCCATCGATTGTGATCATCTCGAACAGGTCGAGAACGACGCCATGCACGAGACTGTGGCTAGTATTCTCAACACTATCGGTCAGGCTGCTTTCAGGCCCGATCAACTTCGGCCGGTATACCAGCAAATTGTGGCTTCTCGCAACAGACCAATCAGTGCAGACGATCCAAACGATACAAATACTGTGCCGGACCTTGTTCAGGCAAGACCAGGTCCCCGAAATCGTCGCCATTGGGCAGAAGTCCAGTTTGTTGTCGAATGCAAGGGCAAGAACGCTACTAAAACGCCAACCGAACAGATCAGTGATGCTCTACTACAGCTTGCACGCTACGCCCGCGCCACGCTCATTCATCAAATCCATCGTCTTCACGTCTTCTCTATCGCTGTCGTTGGCACACAGGCTATTTTCGTTCGCCTCGACCGCAATGGGATTCTCCACTCGAAGCCTATCGACCTTGTCAAGAATTTCCGAGAATTTGCGCTTGCCGCCGCCGGTCTTTTTGCTCTGAATCCCGACTCCTTTGGTTATGATACTCGCTTCTACTTTTGGCCGCCTTTGACCGGAACGCCGGATGATCATAACACGCCCAGAGAATTCCGGGTGAAGACGGACAAAAAACGGTGGACGGTTTTGGAAACCATTTGCCAACGCAAATGCCTAGTTGGTCGTGCCACTCTAGTATTGCGTCTTTCGCGTATCACGAATCGCCAAGAGCGTGCTGTTCTCAAGACTATTTGGCGAAACAAGTCGCGCACTGACGAGGGAAAAAATCTTGCCTATTTTCATGGCTCCCCCGGAATCTGCCAGAGCAGGTGGAGTTTTATTGGACCCTCTACCGCGGTACATAATCCGGGCTCGATGGAGGACTCGCCGTATATGATTCGTTTCTATCCTCCGCTACCACGCCACAAAGCCGACCAGATTCGCAAAGAGGCTACGTCCCAACAATCTGGGAACTACCTTGTCGGACTAGCCAGGCGCGGACAGTGCCGCGAAGCTCGCTCCGAGGACCGTGAATACAGTTTGATTCTCATGGACGAGGGCGTTGGCCTCTGCCAAATCAAACGACTTCCTCATTTGTTTCGGGTGCTCAGGGATGGACTAATTGGTGAGCTATCTCAACAGCCCAAGAGCCGGTTATTCACAGAACGCTTCAGGGCTTGCAAAAATAGCAGAGGAAGGCAAGGTACATCGGGATATCAGTGAGGGCAACATCCTGTGCAGCCCGCCTGACAACAAACCAAGCACGTCGGCAATTGAATCGTCAGCGGATGTCAAAGAAGACCTCGATACAGCTTCACAGGCGGTGGTTGCGTTCAGTTTTATCGATGGCCACGCTGACGCGTACTCGGGCGCTACGACAGATGCCGATTGGTACGAAGCACTGCCAGACTCAGCAGGGCCAGTAATTATATCGTAAGTGTCCGTTCCTAAGTTGTGTTGTCGCCCACACTTACACTAGTTCCAGCGCAAATACCTACGAAGAATACGTCCAGGTACGATATCAGGGATCGCAGTGGTGTGCTGGTCGACTTCACGACCTTGAATTTATGGCGGACCAGATCCAGCTTGAGGGGGAAAAGGGTAGAGCAGCGCTGACGGTGAGTCACCGCAGATCAGGGTCGTTGCAATCCTGATAAGCTTTTTAGGGCACCCCGGCATTTATTTCCGCCCAGCTGCTGGACCCATTCCCTCCGGAGCCGGTGACGCATTCATTTTTGCACGACTTGGAATCCGTTTTCTGGGTGCTGGTTTGGGTCGTTGCAACACACAAAGGACCCAGGGCAAAACTGAGTCCACAAGCCGAGCAAATCATTGATCAGTTATGCTCCAGGGAAGATGCGACGTTAGGAGCCTTCAAATTGAATTTCTTCGGATTACCAAAACGCTCGGCTTCAAACATCCAGCGATTGGGTAATGGCTGGGAGGCCGCCGAGCCCGTTATTCATAGCTTCGCAGTGCTCCTGAAGCGGCATATATATCCGGAGGGAGAGGATAAGGGAAATAGCCTAGGTTCATGGGCAGTATTCAAGGAGGCTATTGACATATTTGATCGGTCTATAAGTCCACAAGCCCATAGTTAACCTGGCACTCTGTTTTTTTTTTGAATGTATGTCATATTCGTGGTATAGTTGCCATCAATAGAAGATTGATTCATCATCAAGTGGCCAGTTATCTCGAAGGCTTCCTACGCTACTACCTGGGAGCATCCAATAACCAGATCACTCTCGACGATGCACATTGACGGATGATAACTCGGGTGGATCGCAAGTACGGCGGCAAGTGGCCGAAGGTTTGTGACCCAATGCGGCTCCCAAAGAGGACAACGTAAGATGTAGTCACAAACTCTGGTTACCGAGGTCAAGGACTAGTCAGACATATATTTCTTCCCTCATTTGTTCAATTGTCGTTGGTATTTCGCTTAATTATTGTTTTAGTCCTACACCACTAGATAGCTAGGTTGAACGGGGAACCACTGCTAATAGCAGTGAGGGCGCGCCTAGGATCGAGCAGGTTTTTGCTAACGCCACACCGGACTTCACTGAGGTTTCGACACGCGCCGGTCCGAGGGACCGGCGCTCGGCCGAGGCTGTACTACAGTCGAGACTCCATTCCGCGATACTGATGGGAAATTTCCAAACGTCAGTTTATCGTGGAACGAAGGATTTGGAA
>WSTJ01000071.1:0-48008 GCA_019623705.1 Ceratobasidium sp. 428
GTTTGGCCGGCAAAATGGACCAAGCCGAGCGGTGAGTGTTGTGTTGCCCATTTTCTGCCACCTCAAAACAAACAACCATCCACCACGTTTATGCACAGCCACATCCCACCACATATACCGACACTCACCGCGAAGGCTTGGGATCCAGGTAAGAATCATCCCAAAAACGGTCTGTCTGAGCATCGTGGTGATCCTCAAAATCAGTACGTCAAATAGACCTTTTTGAGTATGATTCGTTTTTTTCCACGTTCAAGCTCTGATTCCTGCGGAATTTCGCTACGCTTATCTCTAGCAGAGGCGCGCGCACTCCTAAGCGCCGGACGCTCGATCAGTCAAAGAGTCTTTTGCTTCCTGATACACTTATAAGCTAGGCATAAACGAGCTGTTTTGAGTCGAAAACACCTTTTTCTTCGCGTATCTGATCTTCTACATACTTTCTTCGACTAAAATAACCCTTCGATTATACGTTTTCGTCGCATATAGCCCACGGTAGTAGTTTATATGCACCAATAAAACCTGCTCTTGACATAAGATCGAATCAGGCCCTTTTCAAACGAGAGTCTACTGTGGGACAATATCTCATGCTTATCAAGTTCACGAATGCTCATCGGGAAGAAAGGTCTTTGCAGGCTACGTCCAGGGCTACACGGGATTGGCACTCCAAGATTGGCGTATATCAATCCCCTCACAATATCTGGATGCATCAGTCAACAACGCTAAGTCATGACCACAATACGATTCATATGCCTTCATTTGGACCTAGCACGACCAGCCACAGGATATGGGCATTCGAGACTTTATCCAGCGGCGCTTACAGAGAGCTGGGGGACAGGTAACGTTCGATGAAGACATCTAACGGCATCGGTTGCGCTCCTTCGAGTCTGGTACATAGTTGTAATAGTACAAGTTGAACTTTCTGGTGTTAAATGGCTCCTGCTTGCGTGAGTGGTCGGTACAGCTTTGCCCAAACTTGCCTCGAGGTGTTCCTGAGAAAGTAATACACCCCTTCACACGTTTGCACTCATTAGGCTATGCCCAATGTCCATTGATTCTCGAAACAAAGCAAGAACTCAGTGCAAGAATGTGACTTACTATATTTAGTCCGTCTTACCCGCTCCGGTCGTAAGCTGTCGAGTGAGGGGCTGCGCGACACGTGGTGGAAGCTTATTGATCTGTTTCTCCTCTGACGCTGTGCACGGACCAGGAGCAGTGTATATAAACTAGCAGCAACGAGAAGTGGAGGGTTACGACGAACAAAACTCGAACATCCCCATACGATACGCCAACCAACCTATTTCAACCATTTCTGTTGAACTCTACCGAGAAGACATCTTAACATTCCATACTATTGTCCTTTTCTCTTCCCATCTTCTGTCTTATCTTTGCTTTTATCTGACGTCGTACCACATGCGAAGAACTCTCCGCCGCAGCATCTTCTATACCTTCTGTATGCTTTTGTTCTTACTGTATATAAGTCACACTGAAACCGACTGAATAAATCATCGGCTTATACTCATTTATCCATTCGAGTTTTATATCGAGCTCAATCACTTCAATTACTGTGCTAAGTACATCTATTTTATCATAACCATTGATTATCTTCAACAATTTCAGCCCTGTGAACAGTTTGAATACTAGGTCGATAATCGGTCAATTAGTCCCGTACGAGAGCATCATGAGTGACTTCATGCCTCTTCAAAACGGTGAAACCGCGTACGAGGAGAACAGGCATGAAACGGCCACACAGCAGTCGAATCTCAGTGGTAAGTAATCCATGTACGGAAACAAACAGAGCATAGATGTGCTTGATAGGCTCTAGTGACGCTACAAATCCTACAAAGGAGCCAGTTAACAATATCAATGCCGAGCCTCTATCCAGGAAAAGGCAAGTGGACCTACTGGTCGTAGCTGCGCGGTACTTGGGGATAGTATATCACTTGCAAGGTGATGTGGACCTGTTTCACACGGCAATCAAATTTAAAAGTCAAGCTCTGGCAATAGCCAAGGAGGAGGGTATGACGAAAGTAATGCGTCTGACCCACGAGCTCAGTGAGATGCTGTACGAGCGATGGGTGAGGCTTAATAATATCTCAGACATCAACGAGGCAATAGAATGCGTGCGGCGAATCATGATATTGTGCCCTCAGCCAAAGGCAACTACTTTAGCCTATCTTGGATCTCTCTTACGGGCTCGATTTGAGAGACTGAATCACTTGGCGGACATCAACCAAGCAATCGAATACGGAACGCTAGCGGTCCAGCTGACTCCAGAGGGCGACCCGCATATGATTGGGCGCTTGGGAAACCTCAAATCCTCGCTCTGTGAACGATATGTACGAATCGGTAATGAGGAAGACCTAGATCGCGCGCTCGAGTACCAAGTTTTATGCGTTCAGCTTACTCCAGATGGTGACCGATACAAGCCCTACCAAATACTTAGCTTAGGAATGCTATTGCGGCTTCGACACGAGCGGCATGGAAATCTAGCAGACATAGATCAGGCTATTGAATGTGGTGCGCTGGCTATTCGGGCTATGTCAGAAGATGACCCAGATAAGCCAGCTTGCTTGATACACCTCGGATGTTCATTAGAGTCTCGCTATAAACGGATTGGCGATTTTTCAGACCTGAATAAGGCCGTTGAATGTCATACAATGGCTCTTCGGCTTTCTCCCTCTGGTCATCCAGACAGGCCTTGGGTACTGGACAGGTTGGGATGCTCGCTGATGCATCGATACCAGCGACTGGGCAGTCTGCAAGATATGGAGCTGGCGATTCAGTATCAAGAGTTTGCTGCTCATTCTACTCCAAACAGCGACAGAACCACGCCAGGTCTATTGACCAACCTAGCATGCTTGTTGCAGCTTCGATATCAGAGATTTGGCGATCTGGCAGACATAGACCGAGCAATTGAGTACCAATCGCAGGCTATTCAACGAGCTTGGGATGGCCAGCTGGATAAGGCGGATCTGATATGCAACCTAGGAGTCTCGCTCTGGTGGAGGTATATGCTGCTTGGGAACACAGCGGATATGGACCGGGCGATCGAGCATATCTCATTGGCTGTAAAGCTAACTCCAGATGGTCACTCTCACAAACCAGGGTTGCTAAGCTACATAGGGTTGTGTCTAATCGGCCGGTTTGAGGAGACCAACAATCAGGCGGATATAGACATGGCCATTCATTATCTCATGCGAGCTGTTGAGCTTACTCCAGATGGTCACCCGAGCAATCCAGCTCACTTACTGAAGCTTGGGAAGGCTTGTGAAGCTCGGTGTCGATCCACCGGTGCGCCACCAGATCTATTGCTTATTGCAGCTTGCTGTGGGACAGCAGCCAACCCTCCGATCGTCGATCCTAAAGTTCAAATAGAATGCGCTCGGTTATGGGCCGGCTTCTCGTTAGCGCTCAACTTGTCTCCGCTTGAAGCTTACCAGGGTGTGTTCGCTCTTCTGCCCCATTTTGTGTGGCTGGGTCAAACATCCCAGTCCCGATACTACGATGTATCTAGGATTGGTGGCATTGCTTCGGAAGCAGCGGCATGGGCAATTTCAGTCGGCTCATTCGACATGGCTGTCGAGTGGCTAGAGCAGGGTCGCTCAGTCGTGTGGGCGCAGCAACTACAGACTCGTACATCATTTGATGGCCTCGCTACCGTTGATCCACGGCTAGCTGATCGGATGCGAGACATTGCTTCGCAGTTTGAGGCTGCAGAGCCACAAAGTGGGGCAACATGCTCACCCGTTGATTCTCCATTTGGCCTGGACCTTCAGGGTCAGCGTCATGGTGCTGCACTTCAGTGGGAGCAGCTTCTGCAAGAGATTCGACAGCTCCCCGGGTTTGAGGACTATATGCTGCCTCGCAAGGCGCATATACTCAAGAAGGCGGCTACCAGGGGACCAGTGGTGGTGATCAACACTCATAAGACTCGCTGCGACGCTCTGGTCATTGTACCTGACCATGATGATGTGATGCATGTGCCCCTTGTTAGGCTCGCTCAGGCAACGTTAGGTAGGCTTCGGGCGGATATGGTCTCGTTGATTGGCTATCGCGGAGATGAAGACAAGCCTCGAGGTTTCAAACGCCATAACTGCTCCGAAAGCGGTCAAGATAAGCTGTACCCCCTGAAGGTACTCTGGTCGGACGTTGTAGAGCCGATACTAAGCGCACTACAGTATACCGTGAGCATCACTTTTGTCTTTTTCCTACACTTTCTTATCGCTTTTTGATTATACAGAACAGGTCACCACAGGATGAGTTACCACATATCACTTGGTGCGCAACCGGAGAGCTCTCATTTCTACCCTTACACGCCGCCGGTTTATACGATGGTACATCACGCAACGCCTTCGATCAGGTCGTCTCCTCCTATACCCCAACCCTCGCCGCCTTGCTAGCTTCAACCAGCTCTTTCACTATACCACACGCCGGACTACTCGCAGTAGGACAAGACAAAACGCCTGGACTCACTCCGCTGCCACACACCGTCGACGAGCTTGCCATAGTCGGAAAGCACACCACCGCCACTGGATACCGTCAGCTAGACGGACAGATGGCGACCGTCGACGCCACGCTCGACGCCATGGAGCACTATAGCTGGGTTCATCTCGCCTGTCATGCCATACAGAACCGCGCCGACCCTAGGCAGAGCGCATTCTACTTGCACGATGGTAAACTGACGCTTGAAACGATCACTAAGCGCGCATTCAAACACAAGGGACTTGCGTTTCTGTCCGCATGTCAGACAGCAACTGGCGACGATGTCCTGCCGGACGAAGCGATGCACCTGGCGGCTGGCATGCTTGCTGCCGGGTATCCGAGCGTGATAGCGACGATGTGGTCGATCAAAGATGAAGACGGGCCTGAGATCGCGGAGGTGGTGTATGGGGATCTAACGAAAGACGGAAAGATGGACCATACGAAGTCAGCGATGGCACTGCACAATGCGACAAGAACGCTACGCGAGAAGGTGGGAGTGGAAGCAGTTGCACGGTGGGCGCCTTTTATACACATTGGGCTGTGAGCATCTGGAATCGGGTAGTTTAGCTTTAGTAGCATCACCCAATCATATCATTTTCAAACCTCACCTTATTCCCTCTCCTTCACGAAAACTCCTCCGTTCTATGTTTGTTCTGAGCTCGTTCTGAGGCTTGACCCACATTTGTTTACCCGTCAAATGCGTATTTTTGTTAAAAAGCCCGGGTCATGTGACCTAGCTGAACCAATTGAAAGAAGTATATTGGATTTTAACTACATGCATGTGACGCTGCGACTGCAGTAAGACCGGAGTGATAGAGAACGGGAGCAACTCGTGGGCAGAGGTCGAATTTGTTACAAGCGCGCGGCGTAGAATGGTGCAATGCGACGGTATGATGGGCTGCCCCCGGCTTCGGCGAGCGCACCGATCCGCTACGCGTCAGGTGCAAAAGCAAGCGTTCGCTCAGTGTTTGGCTACTATGATCGAAAATCGGTAAGTACCGAACCATGTTGCCGACGCTTCGTCGGCGCAGACTGGAGTCCATGTCACGAAACTGATGCACGGGTCGGGTGACGTATCGAGTTCACGGCGAGCCGCATGCAATCGAACGAATCCGGTACGTGGACCGGATTATTCGGGGGGCAACGGTAACCATCTTTACCATTCTGTTAAGTCGTTTCTGACTAGGAAGAAAGCGGGTGAGCGAGCATTCGTGTTGGCCACAAACGGCGAGCTGCTGACTCACTCACCAACGCTCCTATGTGGTATGCGCGCGATCGAAGGGAGTCTTACCGATGGTTTTGGCGGTCGGTGTTGGGCAACGAGTTGAGGTGGTGGAGAGACGCGGCCTCAGGAGCCGAAAATCCCGATCAGAATTATACCCGGTCTCGGCAAACGTTGTCGATCACCTGTCGTTTGACCCGAGGGTTCCTGGATGTCCCCCACATTCGCTCAGGGAGACAAAACAAGGCTGCTAAATATGTCAATATGTGAGAACCGCAGCAAGCAGAGTTGGAGTCCACCAACTTACCCTCGATAGCGCCCGGCGGGAACACAGCCATAAGACAACCACATGCAATATCGACGAAACGAGGCGGTCACAGCACACCAACTCGATTGTCGGAGCACGTAAGGATAGTCCACCAGCTGGAGTTCAGGTAGCCCTTCAACCTCTACGCCAGTGGGCTAGACTTGGGAAACGCTCGGTCTGTCCAAGTCAGGTGTTGCGTCGACAAATAGTCGGACAAACAAGCTATACGTATGCGTTTATCTCACGTATCGCCGTAACAGAGAGAAGATAATGTACCGGGACCTTTCGTAGCCTCCTGAACCTGATCTCAAACTCCAGCTTTCTAACGTGTAGTTGCTGCCTGGAATGAACAACCAGGGAGTATGATAGAGCTCGAGCTAGAGGAAATTGAATTCAGCGATCCGAATGAGACTATGCTTATGGGTTGGACGTACCAGACGACGGAGCCTTGCCCGCTTGCAAGGCCCAATGCGCATAGGCGGAGGGCAAAGAAGAGACGAGCCGCTGACGAGCCATAATAACACCTGTGTATGAGGGTAAGCAGCCCTGTCGTGGTGTATAGGTTTTCTTGTTGCTTGTCTCGTTTGGTCCCAACGCAGGGAACCCGGCATACGCAACGAACTATCCGAGAGCTCGGGTGGACGGCTGCTGAACGCGACCAAACGAGCCCTGCTGGTTCGAGCTCAGCGGCGACAGAGTATGCACCGACGCAGAGATGGGAGCAGGCGCGGCTGCAACACTGCTTGGCGCTGGCTAGGCAACGTGCCGCTTGCGGGAGGACATCCTTCGACCAGATTCTTTCTGTTTTCCAAACAGGAATGCAATGTTGGCGGTGGCCGGGATAACCTGCTTGCCACCACGCGTTAACAGGCAAGGCGGCGAGGGAGGGAGGGAGATAAGAGGAGCAAGGAGATAAGATCTATGACGGAGAAATGTGGGACCTCAACGCGCCTTGCCACGTGGCGGCGCTTGTTGTTTTTGCTTCCGCTCCCTTTGGCTGTCGGTCTTCCTTTGGTTGACGCTCAAAGCGACGCAAAGAGCGTGCGCTCCCGGGAATCTCGGGTTTTTGTACCGCCCGTTTGGCGACTCTACTTCGATCCACGAGGTATACTGCAAGCGCTGCTGGGATTTAAACTGACACAAAATGTTGCGCTCAGCCTGTAATCCACATTATGTTCAATGTGGTCTAGTGATTTCTGCCCTCGACTTCGCCACCCTGACTATCTAAGTCCCCGAATGGCCCACTGAGGCTACTACATTGAGAGGCCAACCCTGCCTGTGCGGTGATCTGATTCCGTCAATCGCCTCGGACAATTCCTATTTCCACCCAATATATCTCTCCACCAGGCTCGACCAGCCCCCTTTTCGTCTCCGAAGAGTAACTAAATTGGTCTTTCTGTATCCTAACTCGTCATACAAGCCACTTGGCTGATGTTCTCTTCGGACCAGACTAGTTCATGCGTGGCCCATAGTCAATTCGTTCGGTAAATTGTCCGTAGTTTTTTGGACAATTTTGCTGTATTTATACTAGGTTCTACGGGTAAAGGTTGACTTGGTTACAGCACTAGACAGAAATCTCTACTCTATAGTCCATCATAACCGTCTTTCTCAGTCTGAACACTCTACTGTTTGCGCCGAGCAGGTCAGGCAAGCTTTCCTTACGCTCGAGAAGACATCATGCACAAACCGAGGAGCTTGATCACAATCACTCGGCTTGCGACGCTATAAGGCATTTCGAGAAAGACGATATGTTAAAGTCTAAATCGCCGCATGCACATCTGCTGTACAAAAGCCAGGTAAAATGGTAGTAGACTGGTGGTAAATTGCTATGGATAACCGATGTAAGTACATCGATTTATATACATAAATGTGTAGGAAATCGAAGAGGTGTAACTACGAGGTACACAATAGACAAGATAACACGAAGTAGAAGATAGAAGATAGAAGATAAAAGACAATAGATCGAAGGAACTCTCGTAAGACAAAAGCGAGTTGAACACGATAGGTAAGGCTACCCGACTAGGTGAGTGGGCGCACCGAACATCGAAAATGGGTTGGTGCAGAAGCCTAAGCGACGGGTTAGTTGTGCAACTTTGGGATTCACCCAATGACCGCCCTGTGCAGCAAGGATTCTTCATGCTCACATTGTATGCAGGTGTACGACATTTCACAAGCTTTACTGTAACTTCCTGGCTGTTGGCTGGCCCTATGTATCTTCTATAGGGTGTCACCACATGCTCACCTGATTGACGACGCTTTCAGGCTGGTACTCCCAGTCCAAGCGCCGCACGCTTCACCAGCTAAATGTTCTGTTTGCCCTCTGCTACACTTATAAACTACGCGTGAGCGAGTGGTTCCGAGTCACAGGCATTCTCTTCTTTGCACGTCTGAATTTTACATCTGTCTTCGACGAAATAACCCTTAGATCGTACATTTTCGTCGCATATAGCCCATGGTGGCAGCTTATATGCACGAATCAAATCAGTTCCATAATCAAAGGTCGATTGAGGTTCTTTGGGAGCTGAAAGCGACATATCAACCTGCGTCCCTAAAAGCAAATACTTCTTTAAATGATCACACAGGAAATCATTTTTAGGCTACTAGACTGTCTCACGGTGAGCGCCAGGTCTATGCTAGCATGCTCATCGGATTCTGCTCAAGCGCCCATGCACAACTCTTATGTGCCATATAGACACAACGATCAGCGATTATACAACCTCGTATAAGCGAGTAAACGGGAGCTTCTTGTGGGAGATCTCTCGTGCCGTACCGAGTTCGTGAGTGCTCATCGAGAAGAAAGGTCTCTGCGGACGCTCACAGCCATACAGAATTGGCACTCCGAGATTGGCGACGCAAGCCCTCTTACGGTACCCGCATGCATCGATCAAGAACACTAAATCATGGGCGAGATACAATTTCATAGGCGCTTATTTAGGCTGAGCACGACCAGCCAGAGGATCTGCCCGTTCGAAACCTTCTCCAGTGGCGCCAACAGTGAAGCTTGGGTAAGTGTTGTTCAATGAAGGCATCTCAATGTTTTGCTTGCTACTTGGTAGGGTCAGTGTATGCGCTCCTCTGGGTCTAAGGGCTATGGTATCACAAGTTAAACTATTTGATATCAAACAGGCGTCGCTTAAGTGAGTCAGCTTCGGAGCCTGGTCATCTATTTTAGCGCCTCTTGACTCCCTCGACACTCTAATTCTGGATATAGACTCCCATGATCTCACAAATAATGCTGCACCATCACTGGCCAATACAAACTCAGAGTTGACAATACGCTCCTGCCCCCTCAGCCTTATCCTCCGAAAGGGATTTTGTCCCCGGCCCGAGGATATAAACGATCTAGTTCATAGACTCGGTATCCATGAAGTTCGAGTTGAAGATTCTGGATTTATTGATTAGCATGGTATTGATCACCCAGCCGAAGAATGCCGTTGGAAGAGCATTCAGACGTCTCTGATGCATGCTTATCCTAATGTGCAATACGTTTACGACGTGGATTTTCCGCCCCGTGACAAACACTTGGACATATTGCCCGGCCATTGGCCATAAAATTCACTGCCTTTGTTACCCGTTACGAAAAGTGCAAAAATTATACAGGGCCCACCTACGCTTCACTCGATAAACCGCCACTTGCCTGTATGGTAATCCATAAATATATGCGGCCTTCTATCATGTAGCTGTGCATGTCACATACTCACAATATCTGTGAATTTTCTGACCGCTGAGACATGGACTTTTGAAAAGCTGCTGTTTGGACCCCTTTTCAAAGTACTTTTCCGAGTAGATTTTGGTGTGTGGCAGTGTTAAAATTAGCAGCAGTGTGGTCGCGCTTGCTCAATCTAGGTTGACGCGTGAGCTGCCTGTTCCTGATCTCAACTCAGGTCACCTATTTGTAACACAACATTTACCAGATTCGACATTCGATCACAATTCATTCGTATCTACAACAGGTTTACAGCCAGAAATAGACCAATAAGCAGGAGCGAGATACTAAAGACCGGCTCAGAACTTGCAGCTAGTAGAATAGCCGATGTTAGGCTCGTTCGACGGGTAACGCGATATCAATACTCACTAGGAGTTAGCGGTGTTGCTGGTGAGCTTCGTAGGCTCGTCCCCGCTGCTGTTGCCCTGGTAGGTGTCGCAGATGCTCTTGACCGACGTAAGCTGGAGCGAGCTCTTTGTGATGGTAGCGGTGTCGCCGTAGTTGGAGTTGATGCCAGCAAGAACAGAGCCGCTCGAGCCAATGATGTTGGAGATGGTCACCGCGCGCTTGTACTGACTGTATGCGCCGCATATCAGCATAGTTAGCTTATCATCGCAAACCGAAAACATACGTAGAGCAGTTTCCGCACGAGCGGTACAGCTTGCCGAACGTCTGCACGCAGTATGAGTCGATCTTGACTGTTCCACCACCGTTGTGCTGCACGACCTTGTCGCTCGCAGACTTGGCGCCTCCGCCGACGATGTTAGACGTGCCGGAGGACTGTTTGATGGTGATGGCGTCTTCGCATACGTCCTCGAACCAGACGTTGTAGAGGTTGCAGGGACCGAGGCAGTGAACACCCTCTGCTTGGTTGGCACCGATGACAACGTTCCTGAAGTGCATGTAGGTACCGTGCAGGCATGCGGATGTATGTTGGTAAGGTCTGACGCTTACTGAAGGGTGCCTCCGGACTGAACCAAGAACACGGCGTCGTCGTCTCCGCCTTCTGCTTGGCCGTTGCAAGCACCAGAGCCACGGTCGAACCGGACATTTCCACCTGGACAAGGTTTAATGTTAGATTCAAGCTCATATAGTCGGCGTTTTTGACATACCATCGAAGGTACCGGTGACGGAGATGGGCTTGCTCAAGCTGGAGGTCTTGGGAGGAGAAGGGAAGGTGCAGCTGGCAGCACGTTTCACAAACGCAGGAGCGTCCGCGTCGCGACGCACGAACTCGTCGACATGAGCGGCAGTAGGCGAAGGAGCAGCGACGGCGGAGCCGAAGAGAGAGACGGCGAGGGTGGCGAGAGCGACGTAGGGAACAGCGAGCATGGCGAAGATGTGGAAAGATATAGAACAAAAATAGGCGATGTTTAGCGATGAGTTGCCTTGAACTGAGTTGATTGGAACCCAGTCGCATACACACTTTTATACCTAGCTGCCGAGCCTTGTGAACTACCCGGACCGCTCTCATACTTTACTACCGCTTCCCGAGCGGTCCGCTCAGTAGGCTCTTTGTCTGGATGACGGTCTTGGGAACCCGGTTACCCTAGGTGGCTGCGGCCCGCCTTGGAGCAGAGAACATGGGCTCACGACGAAAAGGTCACTTGATGCACCGCTAGTATTTTCCTGTCAAGCGTCTAGTGTGATATTTCTCCGCCCGGGTGATTTTTGCTTTGCTAGACCTACGGACGTACAGTTACAAGCGAGTTCGGTATTGATTATGTGATACGTATAGCAGCCTTCTGAACGTGGCAAATGTAACTCGACCATGCTCCGCCAAGAAAAATTTGCCGCATAGATCATGCCAAGAAGAAGCAGAAACGCGGGATGAGTTCGCGCCAAGACCTGTCCGTAAATAGCCGCTCACGTGTCTGTCTGACAACTCCGGATGTCTTGAGTTAAGCTGATGTTTGGCTTCCATCATAGCGTGTTGTTACATTATTATTCGGACTGTAAGGCAATGAGCTTTTGGGAGCAGGTGAGTACTCCGATTGGCTGCTTGATAATCAGAAATTATAGTTTAATCGAACGTGTAGAATTGTAAGAGCGACATGTAGTGACAATTTGCGATCTTGTAACATGCTTCAACTCGTTACCAGGCCTTACGCATTACCTTCAAGCTTAAACTTGGGTACTCCTACTTTTTAGAACGTAGTAAAGACTTCACGCTCTATGCATACAAGCATCTATCATACACTCTTGGTATTTCAAATAACAATGCCCGGACTTACCCAATCAAGATTCTCCACTGGTGTGGGCTTGCATCCACCCAACAGCCTTCTCTTTCACGGCGTCGGCCCCAGCTTCATCGCCAATCCTACGCTCGAGCTCCAGCCATTTTTTGAAGAAGAACCTATGTGCGAGATTAGGAGTAGCCTAGAAACAAAGAATAGAAAAACCTACTTTGCTTGTTTCGCTGTAAGCCTTCTCGACAGCGCTCGGTTGAATATGTTCCTGAAACGAAGTGGGCATGTATGCGAAAGATAAAGCAACGGACGTAACCTACCGGATGCTCTGAATATTATTCTGCGAAGCTTCCATGTCGATATAGACGGACCACAGGTCGTTGCGTTTAGGATGCGATTCGACGATACCCTCGAATATTGTCTTGCCCCGTTCTGGATCGCCCAACTTATATTCCATCCGGGCAAACGTTGAAATAGTTTTAAGATCTAGAACTCTGATGAGCTTATTGAGACTTTGAGTAGCTATATGCACTTACGTTTACGTTGCGGGAGGCTTAGCAAACACCGCGGCAATAGCTTGCGAGCCTCTTCTAGCTTTCCGGCTTTCAAATAGTGTTCGCCGAATAACGTCCAGACTTTTGAGCTTTGGCTAAACTTTTTCGCTGTTCGAGCGAATTGTTCTTCCGCCTGCTATAGTGCCCGCATTTTCAGCCCAATGAAAGGTTATCAGTGTGTAAGGGACTCACTTGGGTCTTTTCTGACTCTTCCAATATTGACGCTAAACGCAAGTGAACAGTCTTGGAATCATTGTGTCTCGCCGCATCCTTGAACAACGTCTCCAAACTCTCATCCGTCCCAAACTGGTTTTCCAAGTTCAGCAACGCGATCCAGACGTTCAGCTTTTCCTGCTCTTCTCGATAGTTGATTGTCTGCAGCGCCCGCCGGCCGATCTCTCGTGCCTTTTCGACCTCGGATAATTGTAACTGGAAGGACATGTATTGGATCCACAGGAAGGATGAGTTGGGCGAGCCCAGAACAACGCGCTCAAAGTCGGCTGTAGATTCGGGGACTTTGTGGTGCAAGTCTGCCGTCAAGTCCTGGAGAATAGGTTTTTTCTTCTTTTTCTTTTTAGATTTCGAAGTTTCTCCTTCGGAATCGGAGCCAGAGTCCTCACTAGCGGATGGCCCCGCTTCGTTTAAGTCTTTGTTCTGCGCAGACCAACTGAAGCCGCCGCTCAAAGACAACGCGGGGGCGTTGTCGAGAGGGGCGGTTGGTTTCAGTTCGGCCATAGACTCATCCGGTAAGGTCGCCTACAGAGGTGGGGTTAGGTTAATTCTTGAACCCTCGAGTTACTTACCTCAGCAATCTCATCGTCCGAGTCCATCTCTTCATCTTCGGATCCCTCCTCATTTTGAGAGCCCTCTTCGTCTTCAGAACTTTCGTTGCCACCCTCTTCTTGTTCTCCTTCACTCTCGTCATCTTCTTCATCCGATTCACTCACTCCATTCATCTCGAAATCTACGTCAGCAAAATACGACGGCTTGATCCCGAACGAGATTTTCCGCTTCGTCGTATCGATGGACAAAATGACCGCTTTGACCATATCGTCCTCCCGGAACGATTTGAGCGCCTCGCCTACATTCGCCTTTTTGTTATCCGAGACCTGAACAAACATTTAGCTGCAAGTCCCCACTCGAATGAGTAATCAATACATACCTCAGACTTGTGACAAAGCCCGCTAATCTTCGTCTCAGCAATCTCAACAAATATACCGAAATCGGTGACGCTCTTGACCCTGCCCTCAACTTTCTGCCCGACATGGAAGTCTGAAAGTCCGACGGTATGTTTGAGGAGTTTGTTGATTTCGCCTGAGCGCATTGTCAACTCGACTTGGTTCGTATCTCCGTTAACACTCAAGACCCGAGCGGAGATAACTTGACCAGCTGAGAAGCGGGTCTGCCATTCTTTGACATACTACGATAGAAATTCAGCATAAAGGTTCAAACGAATGTTTATAAGCACACCTCATCAAATAACTCCTTGATCTGAATCCTCGCAGTCACGTCCCGCCCAAGGTAGACAAAAACCCCATGTTGCATCACACTCTTCACGAAACCTCGAATCGTCCCGCCGATCTTCAAATCTCCTACACTCCCCACCTCCCGATCCACCACCTCGTGTCCAACTCCGGGCTCGAGTCTTGACTTGCGCAACGAGACGTCAACCCGTTTGAGTTCCTTGTCAATATGCACAACTGCCACGTCCAGAATTTTCCCTTCAGAGGGCGGAATAGCGTGCGGGGACGAAAAATCATCGCAGAGGTCGGTAGGGTGGAGTCGGCTGACAATATGTTTCGAGAGTCTGATACCGGTACCGCTCGCCATCGGCCCGCCCACTCGGCCAGGAACAATCTGACCTTTCACAAGCGCATCGATTCGAAGGGCTAAAGAGATAGAACCGGACTTCGCTTTGTCTTTAGGCTTGGTTTTGGAGGCGGAGACGATAACCAACGCCTTGTCCACATTGACCGACATTACAGTCAGCTCTTCAATCTCTTCTCCGATTTCGATTGATGCGCGTAGTTGAGGAACCGTCGTACCCCGTGCGTTCGCAAGGTTGGAAAGACTCAGTAATGCCAGGGCACCCTTGGGTTCGGCCAGGTTCAGTACGGTATTGTCATCATGAACGGCGGTGATGGTTCCTGAGACCGAGTTTCCGACTTGAACAGAAGAAACGTCGACGGGAGCCTTGAAGGAAGGCGCGGCTTGACGGATAGATGCAGTAATTTTGTGGGCGTCCTGATCGACAGATGTTATGCGAGTTTTGACGACCTGTCCAATGGTGAATAGTCCAGCGGTACTCGATACTTTAGTATCTCTACATAATAGTTATGAGCGGCCCAATGCAAAAAGAAAGAGAAAAACGTACGTCAACTCGTTAAGCGGCACCAGTGCCTTGACGCCCCCATAGTAATCCACAATTATAAACCGGCCCTCAATCCGTTGCACAACTCCAGCCGTAACCATTCCAACTTTTGCGTCTTCAAACGACGTTAGGATAGGGAGAGTAGATTCCAGCAATGATTTCTTGAGCGTGAGCCGTACGCGGCTCCGGTCGGCATCGACGTTTAGGACCTGGTCGAATCAGCATAGCGTTAATACGAGGAGATAACATAGGCTTACTCTGCATTTTACTGTAGCCCCCTCTTTGAACTTTCGTTCCGGATGCTTCAGCCTGATATCGGCATAATGGTCTGGCCCGACAAACCCAGTGACCTTATCCGAAATCGCAACGAGCAGTCCGTTCTCCTTCAACTTTGTGATCGTGCCCTGTGGTCCCATACCAATCCCTCAGCTCCCGGACCCCATACTAAGAACGGAATAGCGCACCTTGAGTATCTCGCCAACGCTTACATCTCCTGCTCGCATATACACCAACTCCAGTACACTTGGTTGCAAACTAAGGAGAACAAGTCCGTCGAGCGTATGGTGGCCTGTCACACGGGCACGGTGTGTACTTCCAACACGCCAAGTGCCTGAAGTACTAGATAGTTGAGGGACGAGCGAGTCGGCGATTTGAGATATCTAAATATTGGTGAATCTGGTTTGGTATAGATAACTCGGAAGAAAGAGAAACGCACATGAACAAATCCACCCACGCCCTCTCCAACTTCACAAACCAACCCCCACTCGCTCTCCACACGCACAACTCGCACAGACTCGAGTATCATTCCGACAGGATACGCCTCGTTCAGTTTTACGCCCTCTTCCACTGCCTTCTTTTTCGATTTCGATTTCGATTGGGGTGGAGGCGGCGGTAAAGTCGATGCGGGGACGAGGTTTAGGACGTGTGGTAATAAGGAAAGTGCGAATCGAGGTGGACTCGAACCTGGGATGTCCCATAGTACTCGGGCTTTGATCTGTATCATAACGTCAGTTAAACAATAAGGAATAAGAAAACAAAGCACCCGACTTTATCGCCAATTTTGACGCTGTCAACCCCACCGGGTAAATGAAACAGCTCGATCGTGCCATTGAAGAACCCGAGAATCTGAACATTCAGACCGCTGGGAACTATCGCTGTTGTAAGCGCCGATACGAGTGTGCCAGGGAGAAGAGCGTGCGCAGAGGTTGCTTCGCTTAGCTGCAAGAGCAAGCATTAGTTAATATGATTCGGCTAATTTTAGGCCAACTAAGCTCACCGATGCGTCTCGAACGTCCCCTGGTTTGACTGATAACGTACATAACCGCTTGTTTTCCGAGATTTTGGAGATCGTAGCCGAAACGACTTGACCAACGCTCAGTTGTTTAGCATCGGCCTTAGAGCTCGATTTGAAAGATATGAATCCCGAAACGTCCGACAGACCAAGATCGACTGTGTATCCATGATCCTCCACCGACTGTATAGCACCCGAAATGTTCTGTTGAACCCTTTCGTTACTCTTGGCTTCCACAGAGGCAACCGTAGCAGAAAAGTACTCACGAGCCCAACCTTCAGATCCCCAACCCCAACGCCTGCGTTCACATCTCCCGGCCTGATACTCAGCTCCACCCTTCTTGCAGCCTTTTCGGCCTCATCTCTCGGTCGTGCACCGAAATCAATCGTGCCACTCGCAGGTCTGACTTGCTTGACAGTGCAGGAGACGTATTGACCAGGTGAGAATAGCTGGGATAGCGATGGAATGTCACCGTCATCATCTTCATCTTCTTCCGACGAGGAAGACGAGGAGCCAGATGAGTTGGAGGGGGAAGACTCTAGTCGAGAGGTAAGTTGCGGCGAGATATTGATGATTGAGACGTGGCCCATTAGTTGGTTTGGGAGTGAAACGATGAGTGCAAGAGGTAGGATCGAGGTTATTTGACCGAGAAGCTTTTGACCAGGTTCGAGGCGCTGATAATAATGAATCTAATACTCGGAGTATACGGGAGAGGAACTGTACACACCTTGTAATTTAAGTGTTCAACTCGAATTGTATCGCTCTTGCTCTTCGAAATTGTGGCCTCGCCCTTTTGCTTCCCTTTCCTATCCTTCGTACCTCCAATAGACAGCTTCTTTGCTTTCGCCTTCTTAGGACCATCCTGTGCAACATACATCATTCATTTCGACCCAAAGTCTCCCGACTGACAAACATACCGCAAACACTTCCACGTCCCCGTCCATCTCCATCCTCTCCACGCCCTTATTCAGTTGCTCCATAGTCATCCCGCCGCCTCTTGGAAAGTCGACTTCATCGCTAACAACAGTGTTCGTCCTGGGGCTCACGTCCTTCCCCTTCCCGTCCGCCCCAAACTTGGTCTTCTTCCCTGTCGGTGCAGCTGCCTTTGTGCTAT
The DNA here is from genome assembly GCA_019623705.1 of Ceratobasidium sp. 428. Lineage (NCBI taxonomy): Eukaryota > Fungi > Basidiomycota > Agaricomycetes > Cantharellales > Ceratobasidiaceae > Ceratobasidium > Ceratobasidium sp. 428. The sequence continues at coordinate 17,234 of WSTJ01000071.1, forward strand.
ATGATCCTGGTTCGTGCGACCGCTTGACCTTCTTGGCCTTCTCAGCTTTTAGTACAGACGTGGGCGGCTCAAGAGCGTCCCGAGCACGTTTCTGAGGCGCCATTTGATGTGGTGGAAATTAGATCAAAAATAGACTTTCCAAATTTTGCATCCGCTCGCCTCACGTGACCGACTTTCAGACCACCAACAACCACAGGACAGTGTTTACTTGTCACGATTACATACACGCTCCAGGTTCACGGAGCGGTGAATCTAGCGCGGAGGCCCTCAAGAAGCTTCAAGAAAGCGACACTGTCCACCCGTACTGTCTTGCCCGCCTTGTGCATCGCTACCAAGTCCCGATTCTCAAGGGTGGCTCTGGTAACCAGCTCGGAGATCTGGGGCCGCGTCCATTCATACACAGTCCCGCCTCCGATTAGCAAGGCGGTAGTCCTCTCTGTCACCACTCCTCCGGCCATCTCCTCCACACGATTACAATAGTTCATGAAACGGACCAAATCTTTCGCGTTGAAGTCGTTTCTTCTCTTGATTTCGATTACGGCGACGATAGTCTGTGCTCCACGGCGGCCCTGTGCGATGACGAAGTCTGGCTTCAGACGTCCGGGCTCTGAACCTTTCTCATCCCGCCCACGAACGGTTTGGTTGTTGGAGTCTGTAGATGTTCTAGGCGGCGCACTCGAGCTAGTCCCCGCCTGCGTTGTGGGATTAATGGGGAGTCGTAGGTTGTATTGCGGCTTCCATATATAACAATGTGGATCTGTGGCCGGAAATGCGCGCGCAAAGAGGGCGAGAAGGTCACCGTTCCAAGAGTCCTCGTAATGAGGAGATCTATCGATCATTTGGGTTAAGGCCGCCTGGGTGTGCCGGTACTCGGCAGGCCAGTTACCCTGAGAAGCAGCCATGTATATGATCTGTTATGGATCGAACCCAGCTATTCAGAGAGGTTTGGTATGGCAAAGCTGACTCTAACTTACAGGAATTTTCTGAATAAAGCAATAGGCGTATCAAGGTGGTAGACGACGCTATGATTTGGATTGAGCGAACCGTCTGACTCTGCTTATATCTTATATATGAGAATTTCGTCGGATGCATGAATGGGCGCTCCGATCAGTGGCCACATTTCTCAGTAGCGACCACAAATTTTGAGAAGTGGCTACTTTTGTGCGCCAATGTGCTTGCCCAAGCTCACCTAACCGATTGAGGTGTATTGCGGCTTGCCTCCGTATCTACAGACTATGACTCGTAGGACAATAAGATCTCGTATCACAGGTCTAGCTTTCCTTTGGAAGATGACTGTGGCCACTGATGAACTCACGTCCGAGAACGAGGTTTTTGTTGCCCCCAATCAGGATCCGATTTGTTTCACTCTTGCATCTGTATAGTAATATCAAAAAGCCGTGCCGTTGAACCGCGTTCAAGCGACTCTTGTCCCCCATGCTTGTTGTCCGCTGGTTGCCACACTGTTGCCACCCTGTTGCCACCCTGTTGCCACCCACTAATCTGGTAAACACTGTATCACTCACCAAACACTGACCAAATACATGACTAAGCCCCGCTGTGAGGTATACAAACAGCCCCCGCTATCGAAGATACCCGTGTACCCCGCTTTCGGTGATTTTTCTACTTCCAACACTATCACCGAACTCGTATTCCGTATTGATCGCAACTATGCCAACGCTCGCTGGGTGGTACTTGGTAAGTCGCAGTTTCGAATGTACGAACCACGAATTGTTTGACAACCTTTGACTTTTAGTCTCATGAGCAATGTCGAGCCTGGCTTAAGGCCAACAACGAAACATGCTATAAGAAGTATCCTCGCGCTGGGGCTGGGGCATTACGCTTGGCCATCGGACGAAAGATGGTGGAGGCTGGCATTCTAGATACTCACGTAGAGTTTGAGCTTGTTCCTCCTCCTGGCTGGGTGAGTCGTGTTTGGGGTTTAACATTTTTTTCTAAATATATTCTTTCGACACGTGGTTTTACAGAAAGGAACATCGCGTAACATGCCTGATATGAGCTTGATGCTAGTTCGACGTGAAAGCACGCAGAAGGCCTACATTCCGCTTGAATCCAACGGATGGGACAAAACCGGCCCTAACATCTTGCAGCAAAACTACAACTTGGAGATTTCTGATTGGAGAGCCTTGTGGTTCGACTCAGATGACCCAAATATGCACACCGAGTTCTTGTCTCCGCCGGGGAGCGGGAAAAAGTAGGCTCTGCGCTGTAACAGAGTTTGATAGCCTCGACTTGAGCATGGGTTTCTCATCTTGTATAAGTCTAATTTAAGTAAGCTAGAACAGCAGTTATAAAGCAGACGACACCCATATCAGGCCTGCGTGACTAGCAGGGTACTGCCCTGACGTGACAAAACCCGTTGGCGAGCCATATCTCCTAAACGAGAGCGAATTTGGAGAATCGGCTTCCATCAAAATGTAGATAAAGTCGTAATAAATTCCGATATCTAACTATCACAGCGTTCTCTGGACCGGATGTGCTTAAAATGCGGCATCAGCTCTTATCGTGTTCAGGGTGAGCTCTCTTGGCACAGCCACTTTGACCTGTCGTGGGGTGTTGAAGGCGGCGGGGAGAGTCTGGGGTCCCGCCAAGTTTTCAAACAGGATGAATGCATTGATTTTCAACAGGGATGATATGATTACGGGCTTATTGACGACTAAACTCGGCTTCAACTTCCTGGATAATCCCTTCAGAGGAAGGCTATACTAATTGCTTCTGAAAATTGTTCCGGTATGCATACATTGCTCAGTAACCTTGGAAACGCATACACATATCGTTTCTTGAAGTTATCCGAGGACAAGGATTTGGAAGAGGCCATATCATTTCAAAAACAAGCGGTCTCAGTTCTTCCGGAAGGACACCCTGACATGCCTTTCTTACGAATGCACCTTGGAAGATCATATTTAACTCGATATGATTTTCTCAAAGACTCTGTTTCGATTGATCAGGCACTATCAAACCATCAATGTGCTGCAGAATCACCCACAGGCTCGCCGTCCCTTCGATTCGAGGCCGCAAGAACTTGGGCTGAGTTGTGCTCCTTGCATCGCGGTGGACTGCGGCTTCAAGCTTATCGGCAGCTAGTTACCCTGATACCCGAGCTTGTATGGGTGGGAATGACGGTCCGCAGACGATTCAAGGATATAGCGACAATCAAGGGCGTGGTTAACCAGGCCGCCGCCGCCGCCATTGCACTACGGGAGTACAACCTGGCGTTTGAGTGGCTAGAAGAAGGTCGTTCAATAGTTTGGAGCCAATTACTACAGCTTCGTACGCCTCTAGACGATATTCGTGCGGCCAATGCTGCTTTAGCTGATCAGATAGAGATGGTTGCTTACCAGCTTGATCAAGCTGGAAATACCGAGCGCGCCGAGATTTCCTTACTAGACACCGGGGTTAGTCGAGAACAATCGGCTCGCCGAAGAGTGGAACCAGTTACTGGACCAAGCACGCGAAACTCCAGGATGCAAGGGGTTGCTCCTTCCGAAAACGACTGTCGAACTGGCTCACGCTGCACAAACCAGGACGATCGCTCTTGTAAACGTGCACGAAGACCGCTGTGACGCTCTTGCTCTGCTTCCCGGGTCGATAGACGTTGTTCACATCCCTTTGCTCGAGCTTTCATACGAAAAAGTAGTCAGAATTTACAGCAGCTTCAAAAAGTGTTTAACCCGCGCCAACGTCCAACAACGAGGCCACCGACGACCAGTATACCCTGACGATGAGCATACATCCAACGGAGATCAACTTAATCTCGTACTGCTAGATCTTTGGAACAATATTGTTGAGCCAATACTTAGCCACCTCGGGTATCTGGTAAGTATATGCGCCCTTTTTCTTTCGCTATAATGTAGCCAATACTAACCACTACTTCGTAATATAGCGGCGCTCACCAGACCAGCTCCTACCGCATCTTACGTGGTGTCCAACAGGACCGCTGGCATTTCTTCCCCTACACGCTGCTGGAAGGTACGACGACCACCCGGCTAGAGTCTATGACTACGTAATATCTTCATACACCCCCACAGTTGGCGCCTTGGTCAATCGGAAACCAAGATCGGGGGATTTCCAAGGTATCTTAGCTGTAGGGCAGTCGGAAACAGTTGGCCTTCGGCCGCTCCCAGGCACCGTGACAGAGCTAGCCAAGATTCGCGAAATTGCTGGTGACAATTGTCAGTTTACAGCTCTCGATGGCGAGATGGCCACTCCTACAGCAGTCCTTGATGCAATGGACAAACACAGTTGGCTGCATTTCGCATGTCACGGGTCCCAAAATTATACCGCCGATCCAACCACCAGCGCGTTCCACCTTCATGACAACAGTATGCTTATGTTATCCGCTATCATGCGCAAACAAATCAAGGATGGCGGACTCGCTTTCTTATCTGCTTGTGAAACCGCGACCGGAGACGATACATTACCCGACGAGGCTGTTCATCTTGCAGCCGGTATGATGATGGCTGGCTATCCTTCCGTAATTGGCACAATGTGGTCAATTGAGGACGCTGATGCACCTCTTGTCGCCGAGAAGCTATACTCTTACTTGCTCGATGGGGGAGAGGCAGATGAGACCAAAGCTGCGCATGCTTTGCATTATGCGATTCAGTATTTGCGGGACCATCAGGAGACGGTCGCATGAATGCTATAGTATTATATGCCAAACAAAAAGTAACATGTGGATTCGCTGCTGATGCTGCATACATGCAAGCCGCACTGCTGTGCAAATCCGTCAGCAGGAAACCGATCGGCATGCCGCTGATCAGCCGGACAGATAAGTATCAACGCATATACAAGCATGGTATTTGTATCGTTCCGGTGCCCGTATCATCGGGGTCTATCAGGCCGGAGCTGCGATTGTGGCTGCGGGGAAGGCTGACAAGTGATATAGCGTTCACACAATCCAGACTTTTTGATTATCGCTATTCATCACGACAAAGCTACGGCGATAATCCAGAATAAGGTATGACGATCAAACCATAAATATATTTTGGGTCTATAAAGCTGAATGAACGCCGCAAGAATGACTCTCGTGGCGACGCAGATAATAGAATCTTGATACATGGGGATGGAGCATGTTTATTGAATCCAGTGCAGAGCGAACGGGACGTGGCATTGCTGTTCAGCTTAAGGTGTCAAATCGAGCCAGGCGCCGGTAAGTGTGGGCTTTTAGTGGCGCCAAGAGAGCCCACGCTGTTGCGGCCACTACTAGCTGTGGTGGCCGGGGGCTCTGGAAGGACTGCACCGATATCTTGCAAATGAGAAAAAGTTTCAGCCTGCTGCGCTGAATAACAAATTATTCGGAACAGCTGGCTGTCAAGCTAAGTTGAATAGTCGCAATGCATTCGGGCAAAACGGTGAACAATTTTGAAATAGTACTCCCGAGGGGAAGGTAAAAGCAGCGAGGATTGGCGAGTAAGTGAACTTCACTTCCCCCTCCATGATCCTTCGCCGTCCTCCTTCCCAGCCTTTAGTTCCATAACCTCCATACCTCTTGTTAGCGAGCACAAAGGGTATGTTATAAGTTAGTCATTGGCTTGTACAATATACTTACAATTTTGCTGCTGCAGTGACGACTCCAGCTGCAATGGATGAATGCTGACGATCCATAGCGTCTCGATGATGCGTCCGGGACACATGCTCCAGAGTGCTTTGTGCTCCGCAGTTTCCTTGATCGAGTTGACTTGGTTGTGTGATAATAACTATGTGTATATACATCTGTCTGCTATCCTAATTTACTGGCGCTTTCATATACTACTGTGCCATGAACTGTTAGTACTGTGGAGAAAACATTGAAGCTGGTGTTGTACATACCAAGCGATTACCAAATAGTCACCAGCTTGGTTCAATGTACCTGGCATGTGTCCGACAGATAGATTCTGTCAGAGTGCCTTCTGACCGACACATTAGACCAAGCAGCCGTATGATCGGCATAATGCATCAGTGCATTTGACATACGGGCGGAATAGGTCACGTCCAATTGGTCTTGACAATTAAACCGTGCCTGGGCAAATCTGCCAGCCCTGGGCACAAAATATCAGCAAGCGATAATGTGATTTCGTTCCCGCGCACCTTATATGCGCTATGCGAGCCTATACGCACTGATACTGGATGTAATCCAATATCATCCCTGCGACCAGGTCCTGATGACCAAGCGGGAGAGAAATCGTTTGAGCGTTGGGTGCCTTATATTCATATCGGAATCTAGCTGAAAGTTTGTACAGTGAATGAGTGGGGGTGAAAAGTGATGTAGTTACTAGCGAATTTTATCTTTGAGAGTTTGGACCTTAGCTTCACTCAATATTGCACTCGATCACCGTTCAAGTTCCAGCCTCCTCTGCGACGATTTAAAACATTTGATGCACGGTCGCGAGGTGAGAATCACAATCACGAGATGAAAGTATTCGAAACCAGGCTTGCGTATTTATTCATTTCATGAAACTATTCTCAAGAGTTGGTTTGCCAATGACATCGACTGTCCTGCATAACCACTCTGTCCCACGCTGTATGAGTTACGAACCGGTTGTAACCAAAGATCGACTTACACCAAACAGCACCGTATGATTCAAGTAATGAAATAGCTGATACAACTTCAGCCGATGGTCGTAGTCTTCAACCGGTTCTGATCTAGGCCGGTGTGAATGGTACTCGGTATAAAATGCCGACGAGAATCCGCCGAACATTCGGCCTATCGCTAGACTATATGCGGGAAAAGATGAGCTCATCTAGTTAGAGATTTAGTTTTAGGGGGATTTATTGCTCACTCTGACTCGTTATGGCCGTAGTAGCTTGACGGATCAAAGATTGCCGGGTTTCCGTCCGAGTCTGCGCCTACGTTTCCGCTCTTCGATATCCTCAGTGAGCCCGATTTAAACCGGAAACCGAATTGAAGAGCATACCCATAAGTCTCCATGACACAACACCGGTTCGACGGCCTTCAAACGCTCGCCAAGGAGATGTGGGATAACCCTCCGGTGGGCTTGCATTTCGCTCGGTTCGAGATGGGTTAAACAAAACCATGCTCACCGTTCTTGAACCTCCCTCCCTCTCAGACATAGCTCTTTGTAAGATCCGCGCTTCTCGAGTTTATCAAGAAGACCCCCGATCATAGCACTATATGCAGCTTCCCAAGTATCGTACCATCCATTATCGACCTTGGTCGCCCCACAAAAAGTCGGACACTCGAACCCAAATTTACCATTCTCAGACTTAGACGCATGCAGTTCCGAAGCAAGTCGACGAGCAAGCGTCTTAGAAGCCCCGGTGGAAGATGATAAACTAGATAGATCAAGATAGTCGCTAATCAAGAACGGTCGGCCTTGGTGTGACGCGAGGATTACGCTAGGACATAGACCGGGTGCAGCAGCAGACATGAGCTCTAGACTTCGTGTTTCTGCTCGGTATTGTTCAGACTCGCTCGGAGATCCGGCTTTGGCATAGTAAGTCGAGCCGCTGGATGATGAAATTCGAGGACCGCCTGCTGAGGTGAAGGTTTGTCCGGGAAACAACTGAGTGAGTTTTTCAATCAAGAAAAATTTCTCTGACATGGCGCCTGTAGTTGACCGAGTAGATTATAGCGGGGCGTTTGTGTAGGTTTAGTCCCTTGAATTTTCGGGGTGGTTGTTCAGGGCAGTCAAACGACGTCACCGTTTTGATACCCATACAGTCACGTGCCGCTTTTCCGGCGGAAAATGGTTTTGTCCGAAAGTCTCTTCCTTGCTAATATCTTTAGTGTTTTCAGAGGTCCCAGTTCGCATTATCTTATGCTGGTACTGAAGCTACCCGTTAAAGAGCCCGAAGCTAGGTTGAAACTCTACAAGATTTTTCATCATATGAGTCCTGAATTAGTGCCTCCGATGGAGTAAGATCCTGAGTGTCGATTGCGGTTTCCGCTGATAAACTGACTGGTGGCCTTTTCAAAGGGTGACTATCTAGCCGGCCGACTGATATCTTGTTACTGGTACTAGAATACACACATAATAAATATCATATAGGATGTCGGAAATTAAACATACGTGACTGAGAGCAAGACAGTAGTTGGTTGAGAGTACATAAAGTAAGGTCTATAGTGACATGCCTATTCGGACTCATTATGACTGAAATAGCGCGGTGGGTACACATAATTTGACCTGTTTTTGGGGTCTACTCCATTGTTTTCACCTTCGACGTTTCGTCGGCCATCCAAGTGTTCAATACGTCGTTTGAATGGTCCCGCTTGAAGACTTTCATGGCAGAATACCGGCTCTTCGTGCTTCAAGTCGTCTCCAAGACATTACAGGATAACAAAAAGGTGTGGGGCAGCCGGTAAGCTAATTGTATGCGGTTGATTTTAGCTCAGAAAGACGTAAAGTACAGGTTCACTAGCAGTGGCGGATTGTGTCGCGACAGTAAAAGTAAGAATGGAGGCGAGGGCTCGCAACTGTTCGCTGACAAATAGATAGAGTAGATTCAGGTCAGGCACATCGCCGGATGTGCGCGCGATTGCCCCTTGAGGTGCTTGATAAATTAGATGAGCGCCACTAAGCGCCAGTAGTCCCTTGATCGGAACCGAATTTGTGTCAAGTCAGTCACGTGCGAGTCTCGCAGGAGACAGATCAACTCGACCATATCGCGCGACTCTCACGTTCTACTTATATCTTCGCTACATCATCGAAAGCTGGTTCTAGCTGTGGGACTATTAGTGAACAGAGAAAATTATTGGATAAAGCAATTGGGTTGAATCTAGTCGTTTGGCGGGAGGCTGGGCTGCAGGGCGATCTTGACAAGTGAGGACCTAGGTACTCCCTCGTGACCTGATTTGACGTACTTTCAGACAATTAGACGTATGAAACGACACATAATCTAATACGAATATGTCACGCCCCCCACGAACTCGCCCGTCTCGCTCGCGCGACCGCGGGTCAGACGACTTTTCGCGTTCAAACGGATACGATGTACCTCCAATGCCGAGTACCCGCCCTCTCCAACCTCGACCACGTGTTCCGTCTCTCAACGGCGATTATACGAGCGATCGTGACCGGCTGGGCACTTCTCCGACAGGTAGTCAGATGTACTATAACAACTTGAGCGGGTTTACACCCAGTCGCGCGTCTCCTGCGCCAAATCGTCCGGCCCGATCAATGCGACGGCCGGTGAATTCGATTGTATCAGATTCAGTCCGACCGAGTCCGAGGCCTTCGTTGGATGAGGATGATCCGTATGGAGGGATGGGCGGCGAGTCGTATGAGCCGAGAGGATCGCGACGGGACACGCCGGAGAGGGGGAACTCATTGGAGGATCAGACGTCACCCAAGGCGCTTGGAAATGTGATATCTGCGTTTCAGAATGCTGGTATCAGGCGTGCCGGAGTGGACAAGGAGCGGGAGCGGCAGATGGAGCAAAGGGAACGAATACGAGAGAGGGAACCTGGCAGGGCGATGAAAGGGCGGCAGAAGACGCTGGGAGATATTGATGGTGGGCCGTTATTCTTAGCTCAGTTAGCTATGTTTTAATATTCGATTGTAGCTGTTCTGGATCAGATGCAGGACGAATGGGCTTTTGTGATCGACCCGGATGTGAGGCTACTTTAAAATCCGGGAGTATCATATCTGATTCTCGTTTGACATAGTTTAATCCGGTATCACTCGCACTATCTTTGCTGGACGACTCTTCCATTGGCCGTGACCTCGATTCGTTCCGACGAACCAAGGGGATGCTAGAGCGAGCGTTGAAAGGGACAGTAGAAAGTGAGTAGATCTGTGATTCTGTGATCTTCGCTCGGTATGCATACTAATCATGTCTCATATTAGAACACTACCAGGCCTTCGCCGCCGCACTCCCTCACCACTCAAGCGTCCTCACCCTCCTCTCAGACACACAAAAACATATCACCGAAGCCCGAACAAGCCTCACAGACGCACGCGCAGCGCTAAGCCACCAACGCGCCGACCTAGTCCAACTATGGTCCCGAGGACAAACCATTGAGGAGATGATGACCATCTTGGGTGAAATGTGCGTGTGAAACCTTTATGATAAAGTAACTTGGAGTTTGTTGTTGAGGTTGTTGAGCACAGAGACCGGTTAAAGAATGTACCCGACCAACTCGAATCGCTTATGTCTGAGAAGAAGCTGTTGCAAGCTGCGTTGTTGCTCGTGCGAAGCCAGAAGACGATCACGAATGCGGATTTGATGGATATTGGGGCGTTGACGGATTTGAGGTTGTATTTGAGTGGCCAGGAAACGGTAAGTGAACCGTCAACTTCAGGTTTGACTTTATTAATTGAAGGTTGTTTCATGTATAGGCTCTCCGGGATATCCTGATAGAAGAACTCCATGCGCACCTCTATCTCAAGAGTTTCTGGTGCGAATCGAGGTGGTCAACCTACAAACCTGGCCAAAATAGCCGTACGTCCCTACCATACCCGCTCCCCAAAACCGCCTAACATCTTGTTTCCCTCAGTACCAGACTTCCACCCACCCTCCTCCACCACTTCCTCAAACTCACCCCCAACCCTCTCAGAAACGATGCCCCACGCCCTCTCCACCTACCTCGCAGACCTAAAAATGCGACCCGCAACTGACGTCTCATTCACAGTCGCACCAGACGACACCCGAACATCCGTCCACATCCCCGACCCCACCACATCCACCACAACCACAATCACAAAAAGCCACACACGAAACGCATCCCTCCCAACATCCACCACCGCCGGCGGTCGTCCAATCTCCACAGCCGACCCGTCCAGTTCGGTCCAAACGCCAGACAACATCGAATCCAACTCGTTTTTGTACATCGAGATGATTTTGGAAGCGCTAGCAGTCCTGGGCGCGTTGGGCGGCGCGTTGGATACGGTGAACCAACGGCTCGGGGTCGAGATATTCGGGTTGGTCGAGGGTGTGATCGGAGATGTGCATGAGCGCGCCGAGTTTGTCCGGCGTGGACTTGGAGACTCTCAGTCTCAGTCTGCTTCGAGTGGTCCGAATAATGGTGGTGGTAGTGGGAGTGGTGGTGGCGGTGGGCTGTACGTGTTCGTAGGCGAAGGACCAGGCGCGTTACGGCTCGCTGCGCTCGAAGGAGCTGCGAAGAAGGCGGATCATGAGATTTTGAGGGATTTGTGTTGGACGTTGTATTCCAAGTTGGATGCGGTTGTGCAAGGGTTGAGAGTTGTTAGTGAGGTTGCGGATCGGATTGGATCTGTGAGTTTTTTCTATATCTTCATTCGTATTTTATTTGGTTGGGTGAGAACCTGATGCTAATTTTATGGTGTGATTTGTAGAGGCGAGATTTCAAGGATGCGTCTGGGACGGCGCCGGGTCAACTCTTCCCATTGTCCAATGCGTGGACGTCTATCCAGTCCGAGGTGAGCCTGGTTTTAGGAGTTATTTTGATCAGGGGAACTGATATGATCTGCGATGCAGGTTCGAAACTTGCTACATGACCATATCACAGACGAAGGAAACGGCGCGACCGCAGGACGAAACCCGATTTCCTCGATCAACGAGACCCTCAGGGCTGGAAGATTCGGTAGAGACCGAACCAAGGTATGTGATCATATTAATTAGCGATTACCACGACGTCTATTTTAACAACCAAAACTAGGGGGCATTCCGCTTCGCCGACACCGATCCAAAACCCATCACACGCGCACTGCGCGCACACGAAGACGGGATCACCCAAGTCCTCCGCGCGACCGTCCCAGGTCTCATCACCAGCCTCTCCGAACCTGCAACGCAATTCACGACGGGCGCAGACGCATCTGAACATCGTCTACTCATTCGACCCGATGCGTTCCACGTGAGCGTGCTCTTCCAGCCCACGCTTGCGTTTTTAGAGCGCGTTGGAGCGTGTTTGCCCGAGGGTGTGGCGGGAGAAGGGGGGCAGCGGGGGAGTTTGTTTTTGGATGATTTTGTGGTGAAGGTGTATCTTCCTCAGTTGGAGGAGAAGGTTTCGAGTTTGTTTCATCAGGCTGTTGGGGGTGAGCTGGTTTTAGTTGGTTGTGATGTTGGTTGGGTTTGGCTAATGTATGAGTAGGTGCGGATGCGTTCCAGGAAGACACGCATTCTGGGAGGATATCGGAACAACCACTGGTCAAGGTACGTCATTTCATATTATCTATAGATTTCAACGTAATCAATCTCTCCGTAGGCTAGCATGCAACTGATGGCGCTCATCAATTCGCTTTGCATCATGCTGGAAGCGACACCCTTCCACCGAGAAAACTATGCTCGACTCATCCTCGGCGTCATAATCCAGTTTTATCAGCGTTGTTATGAACGGTTCCTTGATCTCGTCTCGCGTAGCGCGTTTTCGGGTGGGATCAGTAGTGTTGCTGCTCAGTGGGCGCAGCGACCAGAGGTTGCGGCTTGTTTGGGCGAGCTGTATTCGACTCCGGTACGTTAAGGCCTCAATATTTCTCGTGGGTCATTTGCTCACTATTTGAATAGCTGCACGACGTTTCTCAACGACGGACTTTATGCCGACAAGAAACTCGCCAGGAGTTGACATTCCTCGCCAATGGTGTTATTGAAAAGGAGGGTCTTTTACCGCATATCCGGGACTTGACGGCTCTAGGGAGTTTATATCGCAGCCTGGTGCGTCTTACAGTCTAATATTTGATACTCAATTTAACAAGTGGCCCAGACCTGGTTCATTACCCAACTCCTAGGGATGAAATCCATGATCGAAGACCCACTCTCTCCAGTAGATGAACGGCATCCAAGTCCCGATCCAGGTCGTTCACCTGTCGCTCCGGCCCAGCCTGTTCCAAGCTCACCTTTTTCTCCTCGAATTCCTCTTGAAGTTGTTCAGGCTGGTGCAGCTCTTGGTGGACTCAAGCTCCCGTTATCACGAGCTATGGCGCAGTAAGTAGTCAATGATTTTCGCTAGGACGATTTGAAACTCATAAGTGTGTGCAGCCGTTTTGATGCAATTATCAAGACTTATGATCAGCTTGCCGAACTTACCTTGAGTACGATCCGGATTGACGTCCGCTGTCGGGTAATGCATTATTTGGATGCTGGAGTTAAATTCGTACGTGGTTTCTATGAGTCATATAATCGCAAATCTCGAACATCTGTTGCAGGAAAACTATCAAATTGATCAAGAATGCACAGAACCAGATCCGTTCGTTCAGGACCTGAACGCGAGCTTGATCGCATGCGATGATGCAATCGTCGGCGTATTGCCAGAAACTGAGCGAAGGTAGGTGTATGCGGTGCATCCAAATCAAATTGCTAGCCTTACGAGCTTATTTCTTCTCAGGTTTATTTTTGATGGTCTTGGCGGCCTCGTCGAGCATTTGCTTGTTTCCAACTCTCGACATATCCGATTTGCCAACGACATGGGCATACAGAAGATGCTTCGAAATCTTTATGCTCTCCGCCAGAACCTAAAGACCATAACCGGCTTACCAGAGGATGCAGAGTTGCAACAAGCTGAAGATTATTATAAGCTATATGCGCTGGGACCGGTGGTGCGTCGCCCTTTTCACTTTAACGACAGGAATACTGAACATGATTTTCAGACTATGCTTGAGCATATAAAGGATAGACAGATGTTCGGTTTCGAGGAGTACAAGTCGATGCTCAACTTGCAATGTGGAGTGGACCAAGCGTTGGCTGAGAGCAACCAGCTGGCCGCAGCCGTGTCTCAGGCGTCGGTTCGGGAATACAATGACTATCTAATTGAGCTCCATGCGCTCGCGATCGATGATTGGAGTTAGCTACGTTTTGTCTCATGTTTACATACATGTCATACTGTTATAATATCATATCCCTTCAGAACGTTTATAGGCGCATACATGCTACTTCCTGCTAGTGGACTTGCAGTGGACCTAGTCTTCGTCACTTTCTGCAGTAATGTGATATGAATGATAGGATTTAGTGCACAGTGCACACCTGTGCGACTACTTGTCAATATACCGCATCGGATGAGGTGTCTACTACTTCAAGGCTCCTTGAATCAAAAACTCTCTGCTGGACACTCGCCGAGTAGGAAAATCGGATCAAGACTATGGGGAGCTGAGTACCAGTTCATCTGGGCATGTCTGATTGTCATCGAAGCTAGGTTGCAGCTGTAGGCTCCAATGGGCGAACTGATCGACCTCAGGGACACTAATGCGCCGCTCATTAAAACCACCAAGGATGCTCGCTCAAGAACATTCGAAGCTCGGATTCTCTGAATTCCTGATGAGACCTTGCGGTAAGGAGGAAACAATAAAATCACACAAATATAGCATGAAACCCCCGCAGTAATCGTATTGTAATCTTTCAATATACATCTTCCAAAAAAATTTAACCAACCCAAACGGCCTTGATAAGAAGAGTATCAGTAATTTTTCTGATTTTGAGCGGGAAAGTTGGACTTACGGGTCCAGGCTGGGTATACGAAGCGGGCTAGCAGTAATGAAACGTGTGTTGTCAGTCGTGTGTAACATGTCCATCTGTGAGCACAACTTACTACTGGATCTAAGAACACGTTCGAAGTCAACTTCTTGTTGACTAGAAGCTTGGATGAAATTAGACTCACAGTAAATATCGAGCGAGAGTCCTTGCTCCTTTCCAGTATAATAACCGGGAAGGGCGACCAAACCAGTGGGAGATTTGGCTCCTCCACCTGTGAGCTTGACTTGCGCACACGAGATAAAGAACTCTGGGCCTGAAGAAGCTGCGTTCTGTTCGTAGTTCTAGATTTGAATATTGGCTATGTTAGAATAGGGTTTGACTTACGTGAAGCCCGATATGCTCGATACGGATGAGGTACTCTGCGGCAGGCAAGGTGGCGGGGACCTTAAAGGTGAACGATGTGAGGTCTGAAAACAGTGAGTTGACGAATCAGACTAGTATGAAAATTAGATCAGCTTACTGTCGGCGGGCCAGGTGATAGTTTTGCCACCATCAGTCACGGCGGAAAGCTGGGCGATCTTGAACCAAACGCCCCCCTGCCCGTTGAAGTTTACGGCAGCACCCGGAGCCTTGGCCATGTACACGTTGATGACTCCATGGTGATAAATTGCCTTATCCAGGTTAAACGTGACCTTTGATCAAGCATAAGTATTTCTGAAAGGATACACACGATTCTGGCATACCGTCGAGCCGGCAGCAAAGGTGGCAGTTTGAGTTACACCACCGGAGAGTCCACCAGCATTGCAGGTAAGGTCGGTAGACTTCAGGTCGGTTACCTGGTTGAATCAATATAAGCGGTGAGTATAATAACATCCCAACGCAAAAATGCTTGGTGTACCGGACTGTTGTTGTTGGTGCTTTGGCGAACGTATTGCCAATCCCCGGTCTTGACACCATTGATTGTCAAGCTTAACCAGCGGTCTATATGTGGGGTTGAGCAGTCTAACTTCGGAGCATAAGTAGCGGCGAACTTACAGTGAGCAGAAACCTGGGTCGCCGCGGCAGCAAGAACAGCCAAAGTGGTGAACAGCTTCATAGTAGAGTGCCGTGAGAGGAATTTGAGTTGTTTCAGCTTGCCAAGTGGCCCAGCCAATTTATAGTGAGTCAATTATTGACTGACGGTCTCATAGCGCTATCCTCCAGCTAGCATGCAATGTTGGACCATGCGTCCAATCTGAAGATGTTGGTATAGAATCGAAAGCCTCGCGGCGCAATCAGCTCGCTAGCCGGCGCCGGCGCATCACATGTTGAGCGGTCAGCATGGCATGGCGGACAAGCGACGTAGTTCGCCGAGTTCTATCCCGACAATTAAAGTTAGCTGTTATATATGCGCATACATCAGAATGACGACGGTAGCCCGTACGCACCATTTTAGGCATATAAAAGCTTCCTCGCACCGCGTGGTCGACGAAGAGCCGCCCCAGCCGACCTCCGAGTTCTGCCGACGCGTACCTGCCTGAGGCAAGCGCAAATGCTAAGATGTTCGCTACTGGGATCTATGCTGGCTGGAACGTGTGATCACCCATGTTTCGCAGTCTCATATCCCGAAACAGGCTTGAGAAGCAGCCTCGACCTATCTGCACAGCACATGGTGGCAGAGTAATCGAGTCACGTTGATACCGTGGCTTGGAGGATACCGGATCACGGTCACCTGAGGTTTCCATAGGACTGTGATAGGAAAATATGCTATCAATTGACTCGCATAGATAATTAGCTAGAGAAACTGATATATCAAACTTGTTTAACAAAGTGAACAATGTCGATATAGGAACTGGTGGGAACGGGTACGCATCCGTTTGCTGAGGTTTCGGATTGACATCAGAATGCATTTAAACTTACTGAGCATTGGGAGGCAACAATACATGTCCATACAGACGATCACGACCGAAGGAGCGATCGATGATGTATTATCAGGTCTAGACGTCGTGTGAAACGCATCACACAAGGGAGCTGGGTTCGGTCTGTTATGAGAGCCAGGTTGTGCATTTCCTCACGTGATCGTGCAGCGGAACCGCATCTGATAACGACTGGAAGCGGCCCTCACGGGCCACAGACCTTGCTACTGTCTGATGGAGCCCAACGCGAACGAACCGGCAGCATATATCAAGCTGTAAGTAGCCGAAATCAAAGTATGGCCGAGTTCTCTGAACTTCTGCTGAGGTTTCGCGACTGGGACGAAGAAAAGAAATGGCACAAAAAGGTAACCTTGAAAACCCCGCAGTAATTGTATTTCATAGTATTGGGATATACACCCTGTGTAGCGGTTTAGCCAACCCAGACGGCCTTAATGATGATGAAGTGCGTTAGTACTAGCTTGTTTAATCTGAGAGAGGTAGTTGAACTTACGGGACCAGGCTGGGTGTAGGAGGCGGGCTGGTAGCAATGAAATGCGTGTGTTGAGTTGTATGTAGTTCCATTTGTAATCAAAACTTACCACCGGCCCTAAAAACACATTCAGAATTGAATTTCGCAGGCAAAGGCTTACATAAAGTTAGACTTACAGTAAATATCGAGCGTAAGTCCTGGCTCCTTTCCAGTATAAGCGCCGGGGAACGCAACCAGAGTAGTGGGCGCCTTGTTTCCTGCGCCCGTGATCTTAGCCTGCGCACACGAGATAAAGAACTCTGGGCCCGAGGAAGCTGCGTTCTGTCCATAGTTTTTGATTTAGACTCGACAGCGTTTTGGCACAGGTTTCGTCTTACATGAAGTGCAATGTGCTCAATGCGGATGAGGTACTCTCCGGCAGGCAAAGTAGCGGGGATCTTGAAAGTATATGACGTGAGGTCTGAAAACCATGAGTTGACCGAAGTAGACTAGTATAAAAAGTAGACCAGCTTACTGTCGGCGGGCCAGGTGATAGTTTTGCCACCGTCAGTCACGGCAGAGAGCTGGGAGATCTTGAACCAGTTCTTTCCTGAGCCATCATAGTTCACCGCAGCACCTGGGGCCTTCGCCATGTACACGTTAATGACACCATGGTGGTAAATCGCTTTATCCATGTTAAATGTGACCTTGGTAGCAAAGTGTAAGCATTTGTAAGAAAATAGATGTGAGCTCATCTTACCGTTGATCCAGCGGCAATAGTGGCAGTTTGAGTTACACCGCCGGAGCGTCCGCCAACATTGCAGGTGATCTCATTACCTCCAACACCAGCTACCTAGTTAGACAAACGTTGATGGTAAGTATATATATGTACCAGCGCAAACAGTGAGACGTACTGGGGAATTGTTATTGGTGCTTTGGCGAACATATTGCCAGTCTCCGGTCTTAACACCGTTGATGGTCAAGCTCATCCAACGGTCTGTATATGCGCAATAAAACGGTGAACCCTCGGAGTATCCTTAGCAGCGAACTTACAGTGGGCTGCGACCTGGGTTGCGGCGGTAGCAGCCAGAGCTAGAGTAGTAAACAGCTTCATAGTAGAGTGCCGTGAGAGGAATCCGAGTTGTTTTAGCTTGCCAACTAGCCTAGTTAATTTATAGTGAGTCAATTATCGATTAGCGGCCTCGTAGCGCACTCCCCCAACTAGCATGCAGTATTGGACCATGCGTCCAACACGAAGATGTTACTAGAGAACCAGAGACATCGCGGCACAACTAGTTCGCTAACCAGCGCCCGCGCATCACATGTTGAGCGGCCATCATGGCTTGGCATACAAGCGACGTTGTTGGCCAGGTTCTATCCCGACAATTAAAGCTGGCCGACATATATGCGCATATATCAAAATGACGATGGCAGCTTACATGCACAGTTTTTTGGCATATAAAAGCTTCGTCGCACCGCGCGGTCGACGAAGAGCCGCCTCAGCCGACCTCCGAGTTCTGCCGACGCGTACCTGCCTGAGACAAGCGCAATGCCAAGACATTCGCTATCGGGATCTATTCTGGATGGAACGTATGGCAACTCGTGTTTCGTTGTCGCATACGCCGAAACAGGCTTGAGAAGCAGCCTCGACTTATCTGTATAGCACATGGCGGCAGAGTAATTGAGTCACGTTGATACGGTGGCTTGGAGGATATCGGGTTACGGTCATCTGAGGTTGCTATTGAGCAGTGATAGGGAAATATGCTATCAGTTGACCGGCATGAATAATTAGATAAACAAACTCACAGATCAAGTTTGTCTAGCGAAAGGAAGGACATCTTCATAGAGGAACTCCTGTGGGCGGATACGTACCCACTCGCTGACCTTTTGAATTGGTATCAGAATGCATTGATGCTTACTAAGTATTAGGAGGCAGCGGTACATGCAGTCCGCGCCGACCAGTACGATCGAAAGCGCGATCGATGATGTATATCAGGTCCAGCCGTGTGAAACCCACCACGCAAGGAGGCTGAAGTTGGCCTGTGATGAAAACAATGGTTGCGTTTCCTCACGTGATCGTGCGGCACGTCTGTACCTGATAACCATAAAATAAACAAAATAAACATACAATCGTGCAGGCTATGCCACCATGATCAATCGTCCTTTCCGTCTCGCTCGTACTCTTCCAGGGTCATGATCTCCTCCTCGCCATCTCTTAAAGGGGCCTTATCCTTCTTGCGCGGCGTGGTCGGAGCCGAGTTCGTAGTTTTGACTCGCGCTCCAACCATAACTGGCTCTTGACGTTCCTCTTGGCGTTCCGTTTGAGGGGGGACAGTAGGTGCACGAATTTCTGGCGGGGGTCCTGAAAAGTCCCGACCGGTGATTCTTCCGAATTCTTCTAAGTCTGTGATTCATCCTCAGCAGTAGTTCGAGAGGTAGGAACCTATAAGCACATACCTAGAGGGATTCGAGTCTTGATCGCCAAAGTAATACGCTTTTCGTTTCCTTTACGGTCCTCGGCCTTGGTTTTATTTTTACATTGTCCTGGCGTCCGACCTAGATACCTCGCAATGTTCTCATAATCCTCCCCAAACGCACTCAAGCACTATCAAACCAACCCACTTCAGACGATCTCTACAACTATAGATCATCAAAACTCACCCAATAAAACATCTCCGTCTCATCGGCAGTCCACTTGGCGCCTTTCGCACCTTCTCGCTTCGAGAAACTTGCCGAGTTTGAGAACCTAGTCGAATCTGCCTCGTCTACAACGACCATCGAGTCCTCATCCTGCTGCGCCTGCGCCGCTGCAGTCCTATCGTAAAACTGCGAGTCTTCGTCTAGAACCATCTCGCCGTTGACAAATCTGATCTGAGGTGCCGCAGCAGATTCGGCAAACGTTTCGGCCGGTTCACGTTCCGGCTCGGGAGACGGGGAAAGGGAGGCACCAAGTTCGCGTCGGGTCGAGGGACCGGCGGTAGGGTTATTGGTGGCTGGGTCGGGTGCAGGTGTAGGTTCGGGTTTTTTGATTGGGGGAGGATGGTTTGGGTCGTCTGGGTCTAGGCCGCTCGCGCGGAGTTTTCGAACGCGATCGGCGGTACGTTCCATGATGCGTTGTCGACGCTCTTCAACATGCTACAGCAATCGTGTGAGTTTGTGAGGAAGAGCATATACAATAAAATGGAATAGCTTACCTTGACGTAGGCAACTCCTTTTTCAAGAAACTTTGAACTGAGCCTTCCGGTTGGAAGGTCGGCTTCACATAAGGATGCCATGGTGGCGTTAGTTGGGTCCAAAGGTTCACCTTCAGAGCACGTTAGTACTGCCACCCAAAAGCCCCTGGTACAACGTACTGAGCGCTCCCTGTTCCATTGCTTCCGCGGCATGCTTTTCCAACTCACTGATCCGATCTTCTATCGTAACTACCTTCTTAGGTCCCTTTAACCGTTTTGCACGCTTTCTCTTCGGTTTTCCTGAGGTTTCCTCATCAGCATCGTCCTCCGTTTGTTCGGTAGATACCGCCTGTGAACGCTTCTAAATGAATTGTTAGTGATGATATAAGATACTATAATAATATCGTTGTACCCTTCTCTTCTTTGGTTGGCCATCTTTTGCTGGTTTGGCCGCCCGTGGAGTTTTCTGTTTCTTCGGTGCCGTCGAAGGATCGCCCTCACCCTGTCCATCCGCACCGGTAGTTTCCATGGCAGAGGGTTCTGCATCCCGTGGTAGTGGAGGCGGAGGAGGCATATCATTCACGTCCTGGGCCATCATAGGAGCAAATGTTGTGTTTTCAGGCTCAACTACCCTAGGAGCATCAGGTTCAGGAGCCATAGGAAGTACACCCGAAGTAGAAGGTCCACCTGGATCGCCCAAAAATTCATGAAACTCGGATGTGGGCCCTCCAAGACTGGGATCGAGCGGAAAAGGCAGCGGCACTTGCGTAGGAGGTGGGGTAGGTAGAGAAATTCCACTTATATGATGGGTTTGCTCGATTTGGATGGGTTGAACGTGAGGCATAGAAGGGCCTGGAGTTGACGAATGAGCCGTGGAGGCATCCTGGGTAACTGGAGGGGATAAGAAAGACCCATCTGTGGTCGCAGGTTGTGTGTTTGTACCCGGTGTCGATGAACTGGCTGGTGGTCGAGCAGGAGGAGTGACGAATACAGGACGAGGAACCGGCTTCACAGGCAACTGCCTGGATGCGCCGTTTCGAGGAGTATCGACATCAGAGGTAGCAGATCTAGCGGAACTTGAGACAACTATTCGTGACTGAACTTGTGGCGTGGTTAACGCCGAGGCAGAGACAGAGAGCCCGGCACCCCCAGAAGACAGAGCCAAGTTTTGGGGCGCTGGATTATAGGGCCGAGATATACCAGGTATAAAACTAGTCGGGTCGGCTGTGCGAGTGGTCGCCACAGCAGGAACTCTCTCCCTTGAGGATGTTGGACCCTCGGTATCAGAGCCACTCGTTAGACCTGAGTAGGAAGTGCTAGGCTGCGGTGGCCGATTTAACCGTCTCGAGGGAGTGGAAGCCACAGAGGAGCCAGACGCAACGGGTCGACCGGGCGTTGATGAGATGGGTCGACGGTTCGAGGCAATGCCAGGGCGAAATTTCAGAGAACCGGAATCTGCGAAAAGATAAAATGCATCAGGTACAGATTTGAATACAATATTCGGCCACACCTCACCTACTCGTGAAGAGGCATGTCCTCCGGCCATATCAAGTATATGGTGGCCAGAAACAAGATTTTCGGATGTAATTGGATTACCAAGCTTGAGTCATCTCGGTAGCTCACGTGACTTGGTCAATCAATCCCGCGAACTGAAATCTCGGGTGGTGTCTCGCTCACACGAAGTTACAAGATTAAATGCGCAAAGAGAGACATAAGAGCCGCTATATACTCTCGGTGGCTATCATGAACCGAAATATCATCTTAAACTGGGCTAAGGATGCTTCACGGAGTTTGGTGAAGGGAGGTTTCTTTGGGAACGGACACAATTGGGCATGTACTGCCCGAACGACTGAAATTCTGTGATATAGGGACAATTTGAAGGCGGTTGTGCAGTCAGTGCACTGGATTGACTTGAAGCGTGCAGCATATAACGATGTAGAACCGAAAAACATATAGAAATAGCTTGGCAACGACTCAGAAAGTGAGTTTTGCGTCTGTAACGGATTCAACGTACGCCTTGACCACCGATGCGTCCTTCGGCGTGTACAAGTGCACGACCAAGCTTCAGGTCGCTGTGAGAGAGCTCAACAAAATATACCTTGAGAGCGAAGCAAAAATACTTGGTGGGAGCGGTGTGAGGAGCGCATATACCGATGATTGGATGAATAACCACTAATTTTTGCCGAAAATGTGAGGTCACCGCAAGCCGCAGCTGTTTCTCGATAGAGATACACGAGCTTAATAACAATTCTAAGTCAGCTCTGCACTCCACAGCAGCATCCTAGGATAGAGCACGCTAGCTATCACTTTCTTCGCGTGCCCGAGCTGTGTCAGCCAGACAGGGTCGAGCAGCTCATTGACACAACTTCGGCTCCGCACTGGTTATTTTTAGCAGCTGGCTGTCCGCTGGCGGAACTCTCCGGAGCGCATATACCCACATAGTGTCAGAGAAAAAGAGAGAACGTCTAATTTCGCGGCGATCAGTTCATTACGTGGTTGTGGAAGAACGAATTGGTTTGTTGTGACATGCCGGCACGCTAATTCGGGCTTCTTTGAGCACTTTAGCATGCCAGATTACTGATTGATAAGCTGAGAACACTCAAGTTTTGTTTTATCAAGTCAAAAACAAACTTCTCTATGCGATACATAGATGTTCAATACAACCCTCCGCCAAATTGCATCTTGATTTAAGTTGACTCAGGTTTGCCGCCTTTTGACATGTCTCACCCCTTTACGTCACTAGAGATATATAAGACCGTAGCTGAAAATCCAACGAGATCTCAACCAGTTACATCTGCCTTGTTTCATTCTTCACTCAGATTTGGTCCACATGTTAAAGCTTACCTCTGCCGCTGTCCTCTTCCTCTCTCTCACCATCGTATCTGCTAACCCACTGGTGCAGAAGCGTGCGACCACTAGCGACAAGGCTACGATCGGCTATGCTTCTCTGAGTGGAGGGTATGTCCTTGGACTGTATCGGTTTCAAAGTCCTCGCTTAGGTTTCACCTTGCCCTGACTAGCACCACCGGAGGAGGCGCGGCCGCTCCCGTCACGGTTAATACTCTCGATGCCTTCAAAAGTGCCCTGGCGAACGAAATCAAGGTGATATTGATCTCCGGGACCATCACCGGTAACGAGGTAGTTCGGGTCACGGCCAACACGTCGGTCATAGGCAAGTCAGGTGCTAGTAAGTGATGAAATGCCTCTATAGAGAAGAATGAAACCAACCAGCATGTATGACATGTAATAGCCCTTACCGGCGTCGGACTACGAGTGATTGACGTCTCGAACGTCATCATCCGCAACCTGAAGGTTAGTTTACCATCGAACATATTATATAACTCTACTAAAACATGCCTGTAGATCAACAAAGTGGCTGCTGATGCCAGCGCCGCTATCGGAGTTCAAGCCTCGAACAACGTCTGGATCGACTCGGTCGAACTCTGGTCCGACCGCAATCATGACCAGGACTACTATGGCGGTCTGCTCGACATCACCCATGGCTGCTACGCAGTGACTGTGACGAACTCATACCTGCACGACCACTGGAAGGCGTCGCTGGTCGGCCACTCGGACAGCAACGAGTACGAGGACCCGGCGATTCAGATTACCTACGCCTACAACAAGTGGTACAACCTGAACTCGCGCGCTCCGTCGTTCCGGTTCGGGCACGGCCATATTTTCAACAACTAGTGGGCTTTTTGGTCTCGTTATCCCTTAAAAAACACTAACGTGTCCTCGTTAAGCTTCCTGATGAACAACGATGGGATTAACGCCGGGATCCGAGCGGAGTTGCTTGTGCAGAACAACGTCTTCGAAGGCGTGGGCAAGCCGCTGTACAGTACGGACAACGGATACACGAACGCGTCCGGCAACGACTTCGGCGGAGGCAATAACACAGCCCTCACCAGTGCGTATCTATTCATGCCCCGCTCTCTCGGTATATTTATTGATTTGTTAAATCGTTCCGCAGCCACCTGGAGCTCGGTCGGGTACTCGTACACGTTGAAGGATGTGTCGGCGGTCAAGGCGTACGTTGAATCTGTCGCAGGCGCCAACCTCTCTTTCTGAGTCGGTGTGCAATACTCGTTGCTTTGACCCGCCTTGACTTATGTTCTTTGATATATGGTCTCGATCAATGAATGTTTTTACCCTCAAAAGCATTCCTTGTCTATCATTTGCGTTCCATGCTCATCAAGTCTAGTCCTTTGAGCGCCAATTTCTAGGTGATTGAAACGCCCGGATAACCCCCTTACGAAACGCCATCGGGTTCAAAATAGTCGGTGCCCGCGGGAAGCCCGAGGTGGGCCAGTGGGCTCCCACATGGAGCTATACATTACCAACATTTCAATCCCTTGCTTTTCTCACGTGATCTTATTCCTGCTCTCTGCCACCAGTGCTGCCTGGCGTAGTCTCTCCGTCTTGGTTACGGCGTTTCCTTTACGGTACTCACACGTGCTTTGTTCCGCGCCTGCTGGAGAAACATATACACGACAATCAAGCCCGGCTCCCGTGTTCCCCGAACGGATCAGAAGTGATCTCTTGGCGCTCGTGTCTCTGATTCCCAACCCTTGATAAAATTATCTATAGCATGCCTGGTTGTCATCTTCCGCATGCGCGTACCTTGATTCACTAGTGGCGATTGTTTATTTTAGCTCGGCGTCCCCGCAGAAGGCCGCAAACCCCTCCACTCCCACGCGCTTCCTCGTGATTCGTGATGCCAAGAATCCTCCCCTGCAGCGATGTAGTTGAAAGATCTTGAACATGCGCTCTCTGAAGTATTGGGTTCGATCATGCCAATCAGTATTGTCGCCACTTCGGACTATTTAAACCCGCCACTCTTTATGTTAGGGATTGTACACCCCTTCTTCTATCAACCATGGCCACTTTCGCTGTTGTGATGACTCTCTGGGTTGCAGCGGCCTTCGCAGCTCCCCCATCTCCAGGAGTCTGTCAACCACTAGCCTCCCTCTCGTTCAAGTTTCCCCCCACCACGGTCGCTGGCCTCAAGGCCTACGTCATCTATAACAATCTCAGCGAGCCTCGTGGGATGCGCTTTGATGCCAAACAGAACCTGCTAGTTGTGGAGCGTTATATTGGAGTCAATGCTCTAACTTTCCGAAACGACTCTACCTGTGTTGGGTGGGAAAAGCGTGTGGTGATAGCGAATACGAACCTTGAACACGGGATCGAGATTGGGCCAGGGCCAGGGCCAGGAAACAACCAGTATCTCTATGCGAGCTCCATGGAAAATGTATTCCGTTGGGTCTACAATCCGGTCACGGCTTCCGTTGTTGGGTCACCCACTACCCTCACGTGGAACATGACAAATGTTGGTGCGATCCCTCCAGGTACGCCAGTTTCTTAATATCCGAGTTCGAGACTTGGGGTTATAACCATATTGCTATGAATGTAGATCACGTCACCCGAACCCTGCTTCTGGAACCACCGGTCGCCGGCGTATCCAAATTTTTAATCGTTTCTCGTGGGTCTGCCGGAAATGTGGATGATGCTGCGGGCAAGTCTGGTCTGGAACCACATTACCTCGCATCTATTAACAATATCATGCAGCCAATGTGAATACTGGTACAGCTCAGATCCGCCGCTTCCCGCTCACAGGTGTTCCAGCCAATACTGGATGGGTGTGGCAGCAAGGCCAGGTCCTCAGTTGGGGGAACCGAAACGCAGTTGGGATGGCCCTATCGAGGGACGAGCAGAACATATGGGACATTGAGAACAGCTCTGACGAGGTCCACTGGCGTGGTGTTGACGTACATCAAGATAACCCAGGTAAGTTAACTTCAGTATTATAGACATATGGATATTTACTCGTTTCATCCACTTAGCTGAAGAGTTGAACCTCATTCCGCTCAAGGCAGCTGCATCCATCCCAATCGATCGAAAGTTTTATGGTTACCCGTCATGCTTTACCGCCTGGGACAAGTCAACCGTGCCTAAAAACGCTTCCGCTCCTCAGTTCAACTTCGATACGGGCAAACAGTTTTCTATCCGGACCCCTCCGACAATGCCGGTCGACACTTGGTGTCAAGACCCAAAGAAGAACGTACCGCCAAAACTGTCCTTGCAAGCTCATACGGCTCCGCTTGATCTCGTATTTTATCAGAATTCCAAGTGCTTGCTAGGTTCTAGCAAACAGGCTTTGCCTAAGACGTGGGACGGAGATGCGTTCGTGAGTCTCCATGGGTCTTGGAACCGAGATCACCCTACCGGTACGTACCTCACCCTCCTCCACAACATTATCTCTGAATTTATGTACTTTCTATCGTTAGGGTATGGCGTCGCCCGTATTCCGTGGTCAAAGCAGCAAGATCGCCCCGTTGCTAACCCTAACGCCAAGGATGGATACGTTACCATCGTCAAGGCTCCGGACATGTCCAAGTGCCCAGAAGAATGCATTCGCCCAGTGGGACTCGTAGTTGATCAGCTCGGGAGAATGATCGTCAGCTCAGATGAAAGTGGCGAGGTAAGCACCAAAACCAGATGGCGAACACTCATTAGAACTCATTTGATTACATTGCCAGCTATTTATTGTTGAGAAATCGGGCTGAGGTTGGAAGTCAATACTTGAGGGGCAAGCTGCCTCGTTCTCTAATGTGCATTCCCATCTTACCGATACCCGGCAGAATATACCAGTCCTGGCAGCCAATCACATGAAGCGATAAGAACTCCAAGATCGTGCTACGGTACCGTTCATTCAAGGAATTCGGCTTTAAGTCCCGCTCAACCCGCGCTGCCTTGTGCGGAAGGTAGGACTCTGACTACAAGGCCCATTTAGAAATCTGTGGCTGAAGGATGGTACATCCTCATGGATCGATAGATCTGGTTCCATTTTCTCAGTCCATCCGATCTTGCTTCATTCGTTACCGCTACGCGAGGACTCGGGCTCTTGGCCTTGCCCAATAGAAATAATGAGCAAGTTGATACCTGGATATTCATGATTATTGAGTATATGCGTTCATATTGGGAACTGGGCGCTTAAAATAGTTTAGTAGATATCGAGAGACAGATCTATTAACATTCACTTACCTATGCAGTACAATCACCCGAGTAGTGCTTCGATCTAAGCCTTGAGAGTGATAAGTAACCTCGGGCCATGCTTGTGTACATGTATGTCCTACAAATGGTCAAAATTCACACTATCGAAATGTATACTGGAGTTCCTGTCGTCGAAGGACTCGATTTACTGTCAGCGAAACAAGGAATACGTCTTGTTTGATTGATTCAGTTTCGAAAATACAAGTTGGAAGTCATAGGATATGGGCACGAGTTCTACCGGATATTCGAGTTCAAATGTCTGCTACTCAGACTTACGATTCGAGTCGTTTAAGACCCACATATCATGCTTATGGCATTGGATACTTATGCAACTCATTGACCGTAATCACCTTGGTTTGGGTAAACTCCCTACAGCATAAGTACGTTAGTGCTATTTAACCAACGGGAACGAGGCGTTAACGTTACTAACTTAATTCCTTCGAGACCTGTTCATGTCCTCAGTCATTAAGGCTCATGATATTTAACATATTGCTCACCATTGAACCGACCCCACCCGCTCTTCTTCCATCCGCCGTGTGGTAGTGTCGGATAGTCGTGAATCGTCGAACCATTGATATGCACCGCACCAGCCTAGTAGGTTATCGAATACGTCAATGACGTGGGGCGTAGGACCCAAGTAGGATTCGACACTTGCCTCAATTTGTCTCGCAATCCTAAACGCCTTCGAAATGTCCTTCGAAAACACAGCAGCGGATAAACCATAATCCCGCGCGTTGGCAATCCGCACCGCTTCGGCTTCGTCTGTAAATCGTACAATGGCTACAGCAGGTCCAAAAATCTCCTCAGATATAATCTTGGCGGACTCGGGGACTTTGTCGAGGAGCGTTGGTTGGACAACATTGGCCGCAGGGGAGTCGGGTGTGTTGTCTGAGGATGGAATAGATATAACCGCGCCTTGAGTCACTGCTTCGTCAATCAGACCCCGGACGCGGTCGGCAGACTGGGATGTGAATAGTCCGCGGTATGGAGAGGACGGTGTAGCAGATGCTGAGAGGTTATACTGCTTCATTGTGGATATGAAATCATCGGCAATTGAGTCGTGAAGAAGGAGAGTACTATAAACGCGCTGTTATCGTACTAGTATTGGCCTGCCTGATTATTAAATTACGCACTTGGTTGACATGCAAATTTGCCCTAGCAGTGGATTGGATTAAAACCCAGCCATTTAATGATAACACCGCATACCTGAGTGCAAGAAAGATCCATGTACCGCGTTGTTCACCGCATGTTCAACATCGGCATCCTCCAGAACGATAAATGGCGCGGCACCTCCAAGTTCCATCACTATCGGTTTCAGATGCCGCCCGCAAACCTCAGCGATCTTTGATCCGACCAGCGTCGAGCCTATTCAAGTGTGAGCCTTGAGTATTTCAAAGTTTGATAGAAGCTTACCAGTGAAGTTAACCTTTCGAATAGCGGGATGTGCAACCATCATCTCGGTGATCTAGAGCAATTATGAGTCGAAACGATAAAACGAAAGGATACGGAGCGTACTTTGGGAGCTTGTTCTGGGTCAACATGTACAACATTCAAAACTCCGTCTGGGAGTCCAGCTTCGGCGAAAATTTGAGCGACGGCCATATGGAGGCGAGGCGAGTGTTCAGAGGTTTTGAGTATGGCAGTATTTCCAGCCATCTACAAGTCAAATCCGTGTTGTGCTTGGTTGTTCAAGTTATCTACTAATTGTTGAACTTACGATCGGGTTTGAGACAGCGCGACATGCTAGTGTCAGAGCCGCATTCCAGGGCGCGATACCTAACACCACTCCTACGCAAGTCCGAAATAAGCGGACTATCTAATAAATTTAAAAAGAGGCCGCACCAAATGGCTCACGGAAGATGTAACCTTTCTGTCCTGGCGCAGGCTGCACGACCTCCGCCTTGAGCTGGGTGATTGCCGCCGCAAGCTCGTCCAAACTAGTGGGTCGAGCTAAGGTCAAACGATCGGTCAAGATCAAACAAAAACTAACGCAGCAATAGTGAGCATAATATCAATATTCGCCCACGGTTCAGAATTAGTCGTCTCGTGAAGCCCAAGCTTCACAATCTGTTCTTTGCGTTCCTCAATTATTTTTGTCGCACTTTGAAAGATTCTCCGCCGCTCCACGGGCGAGGTCGCACTCCAAGCTACAAATAGAATTTTGTTGATTCAGATGTGAGAGACTAGTATAAATCAGCAGTTTGCGAACCCGGAAATGCAGCCTGTGCTGATTTTATAGCCTCCTGGACTATGCTTTCGTCTGCAGCAGAGACATCAAAGAGATGCCTCCCGGTATGAGGATCCAATCGCGGGTAGGTTCGAGAACTCGTGCGTGCCTTTCCCGCAATGAAGCAAGGTAGTAGCTCTGAAGATACTGGATTCGATAGCACATCTACAGCATGAGTTGACATTTTCGCAGGAAGTCAGAGGTGGTGGTTGGGAATGAATTCGAGCGCCGGGGCGGATCCAGACTGCACCGCCATCACCGGTCAGTTCTGCATAGCCATGATTGTAACGCAGAAGCCCTTCTGTGATCAGATGACGAACTTCCAGACGCCAGGCCGCTTCCACTTCGACGTGTTGTGGTCGTTGTGGAAAGAAGTATTGATTTATAACCCAATCGGGACTAGCTATTTTGTCACGTGAGGCACCACTCATGTCTCCTCTTTTGATCTTCCCGCCCATAACAACCCACCTGGTTAACCCGATAGGCCCGGTAAACTATTAACGTGTAGCTTCCGAAATGTATTCAAACTCTCCCCGTGATTGGAGAGTTAATATGACTCAAGAGGCCGAGGTGATTCAGAGCGCTAACATACCCATCGCTGAGATCAGAGATTGCTCATTATGTTGTGGGAAACTACGTCGTACTTGGTGGGGCTAGCTTTCTACACAACTCTCCACAGAATTAGTACGGAGTCAGAATTGACATATACACGGCACACAAACAATCAGGTTTGGCTTTATTTGGACCGGTTCAACAGCCCGGTATCGAGGAACGAAATTTCCATCTCGCAAGCCTTCCGAAAGAGGGCGCTCCAGCGCTCAACTTCAATCGGGTGTGGATTTACATGGGCCAGATTTTTGTTCAGATAATCTAACGTATACATTAAAAATGCACTGCTAATCAGCCAACGAGCTACTTACCAGTATATGCCTCCAGGTCGTCTGGATACGAGTTGGGTTCAATCCATAGTTGGTAGAAGACTGTATCTAAAGTGAGATACGTTCATAGTCAACACTACTGGAACTTGAACCGATACAGACCATTATGAAAATTTACCGTTTCTTGTGAAGGGATCGTGCTTAAGTCTATGCGCAATCTCATAGTATCCCTGCAGCCAAGCGTGTGATTTTTTTGAACAGGTCATGAGGCAAATAACTGACAATGATACACGGAAGTAGTAACACATGCAAACTAAAACTATTGTCAGTCCTAGAACCGTTTCTGAGCCAAATAAACATACCTAATCCAGCTCTCGTTTTCAAGCGCTTCATGTTGAAAATCGATATATTTCTGGAGCTGATGCGTCGGAGCTGCAGTCAGCATGGTAGACTTGGATATCTGTAGGTCTTCAATGCACGTATCCAGCTGCTCTTTCGCGTACTCAAAGCCTCTAGTGATGATTTGCAAGGCTTCTGTGCTCAAGATGGACCAATCCTCGGTTCGATAATACAGCCCAAACTGAAACCGGATATCGCTGCGGAGGAAAACAAAGTCTTGCTGCAAATATAGCCAGCAAGCCTGTATGAGAGAACTAAAAGACTGAATCAGTGCGGGAAATGACATACGATCATGTATTCTTTGAAGCCTTCCAGGCTAGCCGAGCCGTTTCCCATCATCA
>WSTJ01000072.1:5107-48000 GCA_019623705.1 Ceratobasidium sp. 428
GATGTGTTGCTGTTTCCTCTCGCTTGTAGTCCGCGTAGTTGTCGCTTAGATGATTACTTCAATATCTAAACGCTGTGAATCGTTCTGGTTAATCCCAAGAACAATTCACCTCGTCCTTTCCCCACCCATCACTTTGCAGTGCAATCTCTAAGACATTTGGAGTTGCCTGCACTCATTGATACACTCACAAGTTCACTTCCTGACGGGCTGCGACACTGATGGCCAGACAGAGATCAAGAGCCAGTGGCTTGAGGCGCATCTGCGCTCCTCTGTCAACCACAAGCAAACAGACTTGGTTGTTTGGCTGCCCTTAATAGAGTTCTGTTACAATAACTCCAGAAGCGTCGCAACCGGCAAATCCCCTGTGGAAGTCATTTATGGCTACTTCTCCGTCATTGACACTCCCTGGAGCCCACAGAGATACCAGTTGCCAATGAGAGGGCTGCTTAGCTGCACAAGACAGTTGAGGAGATTAAGGCCATGTTGCAATGGACACAGGAACACTACAAGAGCGCTTACAAGGGAT
Source organism: Ceratobasidium sp. 428 (assembly GCA_019623705.1). NCBI lineage: Eukaryota > Fungi > Basidiomycota > Agaricomycetes > Cantharellales > Ceratobasidiaceae > Ceratobasidium > Ceratobasidium sp. 428. The sequence continues at coordinate 5,634 of WSTJ01000072.1, forward strand.
CTGCACCACCTGAGTTCTCACCGGAGATAAGGTTTGGCTTCTGAGCACGCACATCACATTGCAGTGCCCCAGCAAGAAGCTTGATCACAAGCGCTATGGTCCCTTTGTTGTTGAGGAGCGCATTGATTCACTCGCATACAGGCTGAAGCTCCCGGACACCATGAAGACTCACAACGTCCTCCATATTTGTTTGTTATCCCTCATGACTGAAAACCACCAGTTCAAGCGCGCCCTTAATTCGCCACCTGCTATCGTCACTGAGGAGGGGGAGAAGGAGTTTCATGTGGAGAAACTGCTTGATCAGAAGGTCCTGGATTGTCATGATCCTCTCATCAAGACATCCTTGTTCTCTTCCCCCTCCTGCATGTGCCATGTGATGATGCTTGCTTAGCATGTCGCTTGTCCTGTTCTCTCGCTTATGTCACTTAGTTTCTGCTTGTTTGATTTGTTTTCCCTCTCGCTTGTGTGCCGTCGCTTAGTACGCTTGTACAAGCGACGCTTGGATGTGTTGCTGTTTCCTCTCGCTTGTAGTCCGCGTAGTTGTCGCTTAGATGATTACTTCAATATCTAAACGCTGTGAATCGTTCTGGTTAATCCCAAGAACAATTCACCTCGTCCTTTCCCCACCCATCACTTTGCAGTGCAATCTCTAAGACATTTGGAGTTGCCTGTACTTAACTCATACAATCACAAGTTCACTTCCTCACGGGTTGTGAGATGGATGGCGAGTGGTACTACAGGATCAAATGACAAGGCTATGGACCGTTTGGGGACACATGGGAACTGGCTAAGGAAATGTCTCACTTGGCAGGGCTGATAAGCAAGTTCCAAGCGAATCAGCCGGATGCTCCGGTGCCCAAACCCCTATACCTGAGAAGCTGCTACCAGTTTAAATTAGGATGTGGAAGGCACGTTTCAACAAGTGGGAGTCTTCATGTTTTGCACTTTTGCAAGCTGCTACTACACTCCTCACTACCCAAACTGCTCAGACTCATTCCCCCCACCTCTCCTGCCGGCATGTCGCTGCCCTTGGACACCAACTACACCACCAGCACGGAGTTATACCTCCAGCTGCTTCCGCGGACTCTCCTCCGCTGCCTGGGCAACGACAACGTCCTGCAATGCACTTTGATGTCTGCCAAGATGCGCCGCGCATGTGCCTTCGCAGGCCACGGGCTTTTCGCGCACCCGACCCTCAGGTATTTGCACTGGGTCGACTTCCAAGATCAACCCTTCCCCAAACCTTGCACAACACGCCGGCCTATTGCTGGCTTCACCTCATTACCCCCAACCCCAGACACTTTGCCCTGCTTGATCAGTGGTATTTGGACGGCCTCTCCTGCACTCCCTTGCCCGATCCTGAATCCCCCGAGGACTATGCGCTTGCCACAACCATGGAGGACCTACATCTGCAGTATCCCGACGAGCAGGCACTCCCTGGAGCTGTTCCCGAGGACTTAGCCAATGAACTTGCCGGATATTGGATGTGCATGTGTTCTCTCTTGCTTTCTCCTCGCTTGTACTCGCTTCGCTCTCGCGTAGTCGCTTGAATGTGTTGTCTCTAAGATATAAACAGTGTGAAATGTTCTGGTTAAACCCAAGAACAATTTGACTTGTTGTTTCACCCATTCTCACTGTGCTGCATTGCTTCTAAGTCATTCTAGGGCTGGTTAGTGTTCCACTTTGCTCTATCTGTGTTCTACAAGTTCACTTCCTGCCAGGTTGTGACATGTCTGATGTCCCAATGCTTGTCAATACAATCCTGATCTTCAAATCAGACATCTCTTCTTCCTTGCCCTCTTCTTGTTGCTCAGTTTACTGTGTGCCTGGCTTTCATTCTCCTTTGCCATGTGTTCTTTGTTTTTTCTAACCTGTCACAACCCGTCAGGCAGTGCACTTTTGGATGTATTTTTGAGTGTTGACTACCCCAGATGTCTCTGAGATCATTTAACATGGTTAGGAAGGGTAAAAAGTGGAGTTCAATTATTCTTGGGGTCAACCAAAACGATTCACAGTGTTTATGTCTTGTAGGCATCAACTAAGCAGTAGCTAAGTGGGATGCACACAAGGCGGAGAACTTACACATCTAGGCGTCGCTTGTACAAATGTACTAAGTGACAGGAAACAAGCAAGACGGAACACAAGGCATACAGGTGGGAACCAGGTGACGTAAAAAACAAAGGGCTAAGTGACAAGGCAGACAAGTGAGGAGATGTGGCACATGAAAGAGGAGCAAGTGGAAATGGATGTCTTGATCAAGGATTATGACATAACCTCACACATCCGGTATGTTTCCACACTGGTTTGTGTTCCAAAGCTCATTGCACTTGTGTATCTAATGCTCAGATGTGACTCTTTCTTCTCTAGCTTGTATGTCCCTTAATTGTTGCTTGTTCCACATATATTGTACGCTACAGTTGTGTTTCCAATATATGTATTTCTTGGTGCCTGGCCGGATACACTTCATCTGGATTTCCCTCCGTATAGATTGACCCACCAACTATGGTTTACCTTTGTAATTAAAGGCCGTGGGCCTAGTGCACCACACCGTTGAGGACTGGTGCTAGCCATCCACACAACACACGTATCACTAAGATCACCAGTCTTCACTCGAGCCACTAGTGGGTGCTGCCAGTCATACTTGTTGCCTGCTTCAAGAATTGCACCAATATGTGTGACGTTGGCTCAGACCACTGGGTGTGTCATTTATGGTTTGATGTTGAACAATTTGAATTTGCCTATCAGCCCAGCCACGTAAGCAATACATACCCAGCCCTACTTTGCTGTGCTTGGAGAACCAGGTTGTCATGTTTCTGTGTATTTTCAGCAGCTGTATTTATAAATGTAGCCTGGTGCTTGTGTACTGGGTCAATAGCCATCTACCAAACAAAGTTTGATTTATCTCAAACATGTGATATAGATCACTTACATTATCCAAGGGGACCTGATCAAAGACTGTTTCATTAGGCTACCAACCTCTTCAAACCCTTGAAGATAGCCGTTCTGGAGCTGGATTGCCTGGGTGTTGAGCTTTGGTGGCAACCGAAACACAACCCAGTCGCAGAGATGCCAACATGCCCATTAAGCGGGTGTCAGACCTGGTGCTGAAGGAGCTGAAAAACACTGGAGATATGCACCCCCAATACAAGCGCAACAAGTACCTTCTCAAAATGGCTTTGAAAAATATCAGTAAGTGTGAATTGTTACAGAATCCCCTTTCTTACTCACCTACTTTTTCTCACAGTTATACTCAAAGGATTTTATCTTGAGAAACTGCTGAGCCAGTCTTGCCCTCCCAAGATCAAAAATGGAAAGCTTTTCATCAAGAATGCCCCAAAAATTGTCTTGACTTAGAAAAAGGGCCCATGCATAGTTGCTTTGGAGGATGGCTATATTCTTGTGCTCTATACCCCACAATATCTACAGGCTGAAAGTAAGGTTCATCATGTCTCTCCTTTACTTTTGAATACTTGGCTCAGTTGTATTCCCAGACTCTCCTGTAACGAACCTTGGAAGACTTTACTGATTTGGTTCCTTCCAATTGGGACACCAAGTGTGGGGATTGGCGAGCAAATTTTCTCACAGCTCCAGCTAAGAAGGTAGAGCGCAACTGGCTGAATATCTAGGTGAATCAGCCCCTGATTCTGAGGCTGAGGAAGAAGAGGAGTCATAGGATACTCCCTATCCCAGCCCCACCCCCAGCCCCTTTCAGGCTGCTCCTGAAGAGACAGACTGGATGGATCCAGCTGCCCTCCATCACTGTCTCAACTGCATAGCCCGTGGCCAGCAACAACTGAGTTCCTTGTTTGTTCTTTTTTTAAAAATCTTGAGGGGTATTTATTTCAATTCCACAGAAGAAGCCCCCAGTAGCATCTGCAAAACTTTGAGCTGCCTTGGCAAATGAGGCTGAATCTGCTGCTTTTCTAGCCCATCATGTTGGCCAATCCTTGACAGACAATTCCCTGAACAGTCTTATTTAACTATTCGATCCCGTCTTTTACCACCTGCTCCGTCAACCTCATGACAAGCTCTTTAACACTGGTAATCCTCCCCCTGTCTCATGGGAAGCTTGGTCTTCCATCTTCTCCTTTCAATCCGTAGGGCGCAATTGGCAGACACGGATGCATAAGGATCTCACTGGAATGCATGGTGGACTGGATGTCTTGTTTTTACTGGGGGACCATACTGGAGGGCACATGAAGTGGCAAGATCTCAATGGCAAAGCAGATTGGTTTCCTGGTGACCTTTGCGCTTTCGATCAAAAGGTATTTTCTCAAAGTGGAAAGGTAACAAACAGTATTTTTTTTTAATTTGTTCATCAGAATGTGTTTTCACATTTTAGGCTCCCTCGTTTTTGTTGCTTTCCTTCTGTGTCTGAGCTGAAGGTCTCTCTGGGCATGTCTGATGATTCAAAGACACAGGATGAGTCTGATTAGTGTAAACCTAGTACTCCATGTAGCCTCAATTGGAAAAACATAGTACCCACAATGTGTACATCAGTCTGATAATAAGTTATACTGTAAAAGCAACAGCATGCAACAATCTGAAAAGCTACAGTATCCAAGATCAACGGCAAGCACCATTTAACGGAATAACAACTCCAGTTTGTCAAGTTTTGATCACAGAAAAAGGGGTGCAGTTGGGATCACATCAGCAGGTGCATGCTGGGACTACAGCACTCAGGAGTTTCGAAAGATTGTTATCCAGGTGGTGTCATTTGTTTGGCCAGGGTTAAACGCCCAGTGGTTCCTTCTGTTCTTCAACTGCCCTCCATGAACCAATTTGTCAAATTGCTTGAACCAGCGTACAAGCTGCTCTAAAGCTTTATAACAAACTCCAATATACCTGAAATTACATTGGATGTAACTTCTGATGTCCACCACACAATGAAATGACTGTGAGACAAATCACACAACTTCATGGCTGCACTGCCACCCCCTAAAACCAGTGCATAAATGTCTTTTCCTGGGAAACATTTCTATTCAAGTTCTTTTTGACACAACCCTCCACCCCAAACTGGGACTAAGCCATGCAGGGCGGATTGTCATGGGTTTCCAGTTTGCGGTGCTTCCCAGCATGATGTGTGACAAACTGGTGGGTCCTGCTTATACAGTGGATACCATCCACTCAAATGCCTTCATCTAGCAATCTAGCATGGACATTGCTGTTGCACAGGACATCTTGTATTGTGACATCATCCAGGAATCTGTTGGTGCCATCCCCAGCGGCCAACCCAACAGGGGCAATCAGATACAAATTTGAGCTTGGACATGGGAGCAAGTTGTGGCAATTCATAGCATATGTACCTCTGGTGAGCAGTATATGTGCTGATACAAACTCCTCTGCAGCTGATACAAGGCCAGGACAGCCTGCTGCAACACAAAACCTCACTGGCATCACACAGGGGATCATCAGCACAATGTCATCACTTGAATACATCATACCTTGGGGGATCTTGCAACCCGTCAGGAAGTGAACTTATGAATGAGTAAATGAGTACAGGCAACTCCAAATGTCTCAGAGGTTGCACTGCAGAGTGTAGAGTAGGGATAAGACAAGGTAAATTGTTCTTGGGGTTGACCAGAACAATTCACACTGTTTATACATATTGCAGACACTATCTAAGCGACAGCTAAGCGGAGTACAAGCAAGATACAAAGCATACACATCCAACTACATCAGGAAAAAGGTTGGAAAATGATTGAGTCTAATTACATCAAATTATGCTTAATTGATGGCTTATTGGGCTTACAAACCCCCCTTTTGTTAGGCTGAATTCAACTGAATTTATGGTCAGTGTGCCGTAATTTAGCCCAATCTATCAGAATTTAGCTAGATCACAGCCAGATTCAAGTTGCTCATAACCCTGCAGTTTTTGGCCACATGGCCAGCAGAACCTACTACAGCAGTGTAGGAGTGTTTCTGAGGTGTTTTCTCACCTGAGGTCAGGATTTATTGAATTTAGGTCAATTTAGGAGGATTTGATGAATTTGGCAAAATTTATTCAATCATGCATGAATTCCCCCCTAAGTCGTAATGATAAATCTGCTTTTTCTTGATGCATTGCTTGTACAAGTGTGCTACGCGATGGCAAACAGGTGAGATGAATGACAAAGTGAACGGGCGGAAAACAAGTGACATAAGCAGCAAACAAGCTGACTGACAAGACAGACATGCAAAGAGATGTTGCACAGGAGAGAGGGGCAAGGAGGAATCAATGTCCTGATCAAAGGATCATGACAGAGGAGGATCAAAGGCACAGGCTTGAACACCATAGAAAAAGAGCCTGGATCAGAGAGTTTACAACACTGTTGTGGGCAAAGTGTCCACCAGTCAAAGTCTATTTAAATATACCACCAAGATACAAGGCAATTGTAAAGGGGCAGGTGGCTTAACATGTTTCCAATCCCAGGTGTCTGATCAAAGTTGTTGAATTTCTTAACTCTTGTCAACATTGCTCAGGTGGATCACTGTATTTGACCCTCATCTAGGCAAGGCTCAGTATGCATGCACTCTGAAGGGACCATGCATGAACAGACTTCTACAACGCTTCTGGGAAATGCCATATAGGGCAGTACACTGTGAGCCAATTCTATCCAAGACTTGGCACATGTGAAAGGTAATTTTGGAGATGCTCCTCATGAAGCTTTGTGGCAATGCAGCGGATTTTTGTAATCATATGTTTGGAGTAGAGTTGGTAGCCAATGGCATGAACCTAAATTTCAAGGAATTAGTGGTCCTGTGGACCAATAGTGTAATATATATGAATAAACAAACCAGTCACGCAATGTAGTGCTATCCAGATATGGTTATTGTTTGGTTAGATAATGAGGTTGTGAGTACAATACTGGTATACTTACCTTCCAAAATTGAGAAAGGACATTGTCCCCATATTATCAGTATTTTATCCCCTAAGGCTTCCCCAATGAAGGGGCTCAGCGTCTAACTCAGCCATGTGCAGCGTGAGGGCATACAAAACAGTAAGAAGAGGCAAGCAATGCTTACCATGTGCTGGGAGCACCTATTCCAGAGATGTTATAGTGCATTGTTAAATGTGAATTCAATAATACCATGTGTGGCTGGACACAATCATTATGTGTCTTGTGTAATGAAATTGTGGAATTGTCACAGCTCTCTCGACGATGAGTATGATGAAGTATAAGGTATGAGGACGAGATGCCTCAGTGACCAGAGGATGTAAGAAAGAACTATTGATTGACGAAGGAGGTCAAGTTCTTGGTCTGTAACCCCGAACTTGCCCTTGGTTATATACATCTCAGGACACAGCCTTGTATCTACATGTACAAAGAACAAGTCATAACTAATTTGATATCGGATGTGAAATAAGAAGGATTAGTCAGACTTCTGGAACATTCTAGAACACATGATATAGAAAAAGGTTATTATGAAATATAAGAGATGAAGTAAGTGCTTGGTCATAAGACAAGTGTTCCATAAAAGGAAAGTGTTTCTGAAAAAGATAGTAAATCGAGATTATATTATAGGAAGCGTGTCAAGTTGTGACAGGAATGAACGTGCATTCAACAAGCCCACTAGTGTGTTGGAGAGTGACAAGGTCTCTTCTTTGGAGATGAGGGAAAAAGTGTGAAAAGTGATGGTTATGCTGTGCGATAGTGTGAGGCTGAAGTCCAATTGATGTCTAGCCACCAACAACACAAGGATTCTACTTGACCACCACCAAGGATTGAGAATGCAACCAATTTCAAATTCATCAAACAAGCGCCCAATCAAAGAATGGGATCCAGAACAGGAAGCTGAAGCCGAGGCTTGAGGAGTTGTAGATACCTGGAGCTACAGTTTCAACTAATGAGGGACTGGGGAGTCCATACCAGGTATGCAATAGACTAAAATGATTGCAATACAAACAACCAAACTGAAGTGTAGCCACAGCCAGAAGAGCCAAAGTCAGCACTCACTGAGCTTGAACCTACATTTACATTCTCACTTCCTGATGAGTTGTGACACCTTGACCTTTGCTTGGCAGGTATCGTGGGGCCAAAAGGAAGAGAACAGCCAGGAAGGGGATTGTGAAGGACAATAACAGCTTCTGAACCACCTCAGACTTTTGGAGTCCAAAAAAGAAGAAGTGACTTATTCTGCTTTACCCGCACAAATGACTTTTTCTTCCTCTCACCTGTAAGCCTTGAGCAAAGTAAGAGCCAAGGAAAGGGTCATGTACAACTTAAACTCCTCTAACAGCAACATTCAACACCATTATATTGACTGAGAGAGGAAATGACATCAAGAACTGTTATTGAGACATCCCCTCCCCATCTGCTGAGGGAGGAACTGGGTAGAAAGGAGAGAAAGGGAGGTGGGGTGAGAGTCAAACCAGGTGGGAAGGGTCAGTGAAGTCTCAAAAACAGGAATCCTTCCCCCAAGATGGATGTAGTTCCCAGATGGGAGGGGAGAAGAACAAATAGTCCATGCCCAGACAACCAGCCCAGTGACCAGAGAGAAAGCCTCATACTCCTCACCAGAACTAGTCAACCCCAATGCTCCCCTCAACCCCAGAGGCACACCTACACCTGGTAGCCTGGGGTAATCCAGAAGAGGGCTTTGTCTGCAAGTTCAACCAGGAGGAGGGAGGTTGATTTGTCTATAAGTTCAACAGGGGGAAGGATCTGGTAGAAGGAAGAGAGATGCTGCAGGGGAGAAGTAGATAATGAGGGTACTTAACATCAGTGCTTAGTTTTTATGCATCACACACCTACTGCTGAGCAGCTAACTAGCTTTTTGAATGCCATTGCCGGGCCTGAAAATGGGCTTTTCAACAGTCAATTTGATAGGACAAAAGAAGAGTATGGCCAGACTTACTGTATCTATACCAGACTTCACCCCGGTTGTGTAAAGGGCTGAACTTGGGAGACTCCAAGATCTTGAGGTAGTCCTCAGACATGTTATGGTCATTGAATTTGCTATCTGCTGGTACTAAGGTTCTAGAGATGGGGTTTCTATAAATCCCATCCTCATCTACCACTAACATGCTATCCTCACTAGTGACTCTGCTTTGAGTCACAGAGTGGTGGCAGAGGCAGTGCTGATGGTTGACTGGGCAGCAGCGAGTCTGTTATTGCTTGTTAGAAGAGAGCGGAGATAATATGTGTATAAGAATACTAAAGTGAACCATACATTTGGGTTGTGCATCATGAGCCTGTGATCAGGGCATCCCTTTCTACTTGCCTGTGCTTTGTATCTCTGTGACATTGTGCTTGCTGGTAAACAGCACACACAAAACAATATCTGGAGTGGAAATGGCAGTCTTTTTCCAATTTCTTTTGTGGGGCTGCCTAAGATCAAGTAGGAAAGTATGCTGCCATCAGTATCATGTGAGTGCAGTGAAAGATCTCCCGTAAATACAAAAGGAACCTCCCAGTGAAGAGCCAAATGGGGCAATGTATTTCAGTCCACTATTGCAGAGTAGTTTGTCACCCAGACTTTGTCACATGGGGGCATGACTAACATTGCCCAATGCTGATTGTCAGTATGGATATGACTTTTGATTGTGGGATTGAACATGAAAGACCAAAAACTGTTCTCTGAGAGTATGATGAGTAAGGGATGACATGTCAATGGGAGCCTCAAAGTCAAATGGGCAAGCAGCTGTGAGATGAAGGGGGCTGAAACAACCAAGGGATAAGGCTACTGGTGTGTCCATCATATTATTCCTTTGATACATTGAGTAACCTGTGAATAGGGTAGTATGTCCCTGGAACAGTAATGCCTTATCCATCCAACAGAGATCAGGATACATGTTGGCTGAGGACCAGCTGGCACTGATCTCTGTCTGGTAGTATTTTACAGATACAGAGTCACCAGTCAACCATGCCACTTGGCACCAAGATGCTGCACTCATTGTGTGCTGGGGCTGGTCCCCAGGTTTTTTCATTTGCACTCTGACCGCCTAGTATCAGCCACACAGATTGAACCATGTTTGTTGTAGATGGGGGCTGTGTAGAGGTGTAGTGGGTGTAAACAGTCAATTATGTGGGAAGTTGAGGGGGATTTGTCAGAGTTTCATAATGTGTGTTTTCAAGTCGTAGATGAGGTAATCTAACAACACGGGACGTGCTACGAATAGCCAAGATACATTGACAGAAAGACAGAATCATTGAGGGTGTAGAGCAAGCCAAGGGGATGGGCAACCTGAGGGTACCCCCTATGTCTCACATTCCCCTCTCACATTGATTTCTTTTGAAACCTCACTGACACTGGTTTGAAACATGGCCAAATGAACTGTGCATTTCTTACATTTGTATTTTGACAAGTTGACTTACTTGTGTTTTTGATGCCCACACCACAAAGCAAGTTGTTCTGGGCCCTCAAGGGGTCGCATTGAGAGATGATGATAATATTTAAGAAGTTAACAACAAGCCAGCATTCTAAGTATAGAAATGTTGTTGACATATGTATTGTCAACCCAAGACTACAATACATGTGTAACATTTCTATGTTTATGTTAGAACCCAAACAGCTTGGTCAAGAACTTGAGGTCACAATCCAAGCCCTTCCCACAAACTGTTCCTGCCTCTTGGTCACCAATTAAATGTAAATTCTTCTGCGCTAGCCATAGAACATAGTTCACTGAGTTTCTTCAAGTGCTTAATTTTGTCAAAGTTGGGGGGGGGGGGGCAAAAGCCACTTGACATGTACCTCATCAACCTGTCCACAAAGGTTGTATATTGTTGCTCTATGCAGCCCTGTTATCTGGGTTTGTTATGAATAGGTATCATTGACTTACTTGGCCATTGAGCAACCCTGCAGGGCCTTGAGAAAACTTTTGGTCATAGAGCTCTTTGAATGACAATGATGATATGCCAAACCTCAACTCAACAATAACCTAGAAAACCTACTTGAATTCCAGTCTTGTAACCTTAAGGTGGCCTTAAAATAACAAACATAAAATAGAGCTACTATAGCTTACCTTAACAGCAATAGGAGCAGCTGCACTTGTGCCATTTTTGTTTTTGGGTTTGAATTGGCTGCCTGCAGGTTCACTATCATTTGAGTCCCTCTGGATATCCACAGTGGAATGGCTAGATCAGGTGAGTTGAGTCTTGGAAACCAGTTTGCTCTTTGCTGAACACTGGCTTTTGACTGAGCTTCTGTCATGATCCTGAATCTAGACATCCCTGTTGATTTGCCCCTCTTGGATGTGTCATAGCTTTTTTTGTCTGCTCCCCTGTATTCCTCTTACTAATGTTGCTAAATTCTTGTTTGTTCCCTTTATCTATCCACTTGCTTGCTTGTTGTCACCTTGCGCACTTGTACAAGTGTCACTCAGATGTGTTCCCATACGCTCTCACTTCCCATTTGCTTGCACTCTCTTAGTGCTTGCACAGTCCACTGATTTGTCATGTCTGCAATATATAATCTGCGCAAATTGTTCTGGTCAACCCAAGAACAATTCACCTTGTCTTATCACTCCTATTCACTGCGTTGACCACTCTTGAAGGCATTTTGAGCTGCCTCTGCTCATGACTCCATCAACATGTCCTCTTCTTCATGGGTTGTGAAAATATTCCCTTCCAATCTCCCTCAGGAATGATGTGCTTGATCAAGCAAGACTTACCCTCCACTGTTCCCTACAGGGCTAGCAAAGAACAATAATTGTAATGATTGAGTATACAGAGCAAATAAGACTTACAACCAGTTGTACAGGTATTCAAATTTGATTTCTTGATTCAACCCTATTCCAGTGTGCATGCAAAGCTTGAATATTGTGTATCAACTGCTTAGTGTCAGCTATGTACATCCCCAACTCTGGCAGAGGTTGTTCATCAGAAATCTACTTGTGGACCAGTTCTGTACTACTATTGATACAGACTGAAAATGAGGCCAGTTGGGTGCTATTCATGGCAAGAGCAGGGGCTGAAACAGGTTGCATGAACAAAAATCCTCAACTGGATACATATAGAGTAGATGCTTGCCCATTCAGTCTAGTTGATTAATGAAGGAGTGATTTGATCTTTCCAAAGCTCATCCCTTTGTTTGATTCAGTTGTTCTTCACCTCCTGGACCCTGCCTGGTAGGCTTACAACCAACATCTTGGTTTTGCTCAGGGTCAGTTAGCTTGAATACTTTGGAATGAAACTTATGTATATGCAATAGGACAGTGTCCAGGGGGATCACTTGGCAGTAACACCGGGTGTGTACCACATGAGGAAGCAATTGTAATTTCTGGACATGAAGGTCAAGCAGTGTATTGTGGAATTGGTAGTTGCTTTATGAGATGGAGATGAAGGGAACATGTACAGGCTAAGTTGCCCCTCACCAACTCGTACAGAACACAAATAAAGTGAGATTATACACTGATAGCCAAAGGTTCTACTGGTGGCTGGTTGAAGTCAAGAGTTGGGGGCACTGGACCTGTGTTGTAGATATGAACACATACCATATTGTCCATAGACTTTGTTGCAATGTACAGTATTGTGGGCCATTTTGCTGCTTCCAGCGGGCAATCTGATGACCAGATTAGCCTGAATGTTGGACAAAGGACTGCATCCACCTGGGCAATGACCTCAGTGGTTGTGCCCAGCTTTTTGTGGAGTGTCCCATGGTGAGTGCAAATGTGTTTGATGTGTGGCTAAGTCACTTGCCTAGGCCTGTGTAAATCTGTGGCTGGGCTGCTGCTGCAGCACACAGGTAAGTGATGGTATGTATCTCAATCAGTCAATCCTTGGACAAAAGACAGAGAAGTAGAGAACCTGGCAGATGCCATGAAAAACATTGGGAGGATGATTGGGACCTGGACATAAGATGCTCAGTCAGCACATTCCTCTCTCCTCACGTCATCAACCATTCCCCTTTTCACCTTCAAGCTCACCTTTGAGCAGTTCAAATGCTGGCTGAGTTTCAGGAGAGAGATTCTACACATGTATTGTCTGGTGGTGAGAATATCAAACAAGGTGAGTTTGTAGGCAAAACAATCTGCAACATCAGTTAATATGCATGCATCTGCCCTGTTAGTGCCCTGACTCATAAAAACAATGCTGCCAGCCATCTGCATCCTCCATTGCTGCACACTGTTCCCCACTATGCTACTGCTTTGCCTGGCAAACCAATATCAGCACAATGGAAAACATCTACAAGAGTCCACAGAGAATCCCATAGACCTGTAGCATCTCTCCCCCCTGGTAGATGGGGTGTGTGTCTGGTATACAGTCTGTAGACATGCCATCTTCAGAGACCTTACACTCCACATAGCATAGTCTTCAGTGCACATAAGCCTCTCTTGAGTTCCATTGGTGCTTACAGGTTACACAAGTATGGTGTTGATTGGCTGACAGGGAGTCCATGATCTGTGAGTGTCTTACAACAGACAAATGGTACTGGTTGAGCAGCACTGACTTCATGCATGCATAACATGCAAACCAAGCCTTCCCATGTTCAACCTCACCTAAGACCTCTCAGTTCCTCATCACATCTAATCTCCAATGATCTCATCTATTTACCTAGGACACAAGTATTCATGCCTTGTTGTGGTGTCAGTGTATCAATCACCATGTGTGTTATCCTGTGTGTTTGATTGGAGAATCCAGACATGCAGTTAATGCATGTGTGGACCTGTTATGTTCATAGATTTCAGTTGCATCAATGAGATTGTCAAGGCTTTGACATTTTTGGATCAGTTGTGGCGACCCTATTATCTGACAACTATACCTGTCCAGGAGAACATTGACACTGATGGTCCAGTAGTATTACAGGTCTTATGAGTCTTGAGACAAGTCAAAGTCTAAACAGATGAAATTCAGGGACTCCCAAGTATTGTTGTAAGATGGTGGTGCACATGGAACATATGAATATCTGCTCACTGTGGTATGACACCATAGATCCATATTCATATTGAGTTTCAACAGCCTTTGATCACTGTGGCAACATTCTCCCCCTGCTATCGTTTAACCATTTGTTCTGCACTATGTCAAAGCACATAGGCCTTACTTGGCCAACAACCCTAGTTGCTCACTCATCATATCCCTCAATACTTATGTTCAAGGCAGCAATTATGCTCCTTTTGTGATCTCAGCCTATGACCAATCTTTGCTGACAAGAGGCCACTTGTGTTGTCCTATTGGGCCATCTTAGGCTCCATCATCATGCTTACCCAAAGAGTAACTACTGGGTCCAGATGGCTCAGTGAATACATTGGACATTGCTCTGCTTACTGATGATCACAAGGTTGTCAGTTCAAATCCCCCCACATATGTAATTTTCTTACTCTTCTTTGGGGGCTAGGAACAAGGGTGTATGAGGCAAGGGTCTGTGTGAAAACCACATGGCATCTGGGTTCCACGTTTAAGCCTTGGTCTGGTGCTATCCAGATATGACCAGATGAGCCAAAACATCACAAAGACTGGAAGTTCAGGCCTAGACTTGCAAGGTTCATTACCGCTTCAAGCACTGGCATGTTGCCATTACAATGGAAGGATTGGTACAGATGGATGGACAGATTACGGATGAAGGGTGGGGGTCAGGGGTTGCAGGGCTGTGCCCAAGGAAGGCAGTCCTGGTTACCTAATCCTGTGATTGCGTGATGTCAAGTGTACATAGTCCAGAGGGGTTGGATCACCATAAACAAAATACAAAAACACACAAACAAGCATAATACAACTACTGCTGAGTGTCAGTTCCTCTCACCAACAAATGGTGAAACATTTGTGTGGTCCAATGCATCAGGCAGTTGTCCCCAGCTGCAAAACAAGATTGAACAGAGGACAAGGCCAGCCCTTACCAGCGCCAGACACACTGGAGGGAAGCAGGGAGATCCTATAGCAATGAACAAGACAAGGCAGACCTGTGTCACATGACCCCCTACTACAGTGCATCACATCAAGTCTCATATGTTTACACAAAGTTGCCTTTTGCAACCAGAGAATGGTGTTGTTCAGCCTCCATGCTTTGTTTGCTAAGTAGGGCATAATTCACTCACCTGTCCTTCATTGAACTTGAGCTCAAGGGGCAGCTGTCCAGCTTTAGCAACACAACTCATACGTCTGTACCTTTGTAGTGCATATGCACATAGTTGCTATTGTGCTGGCTTTCAGAATTCTTGTAATAGCTATTGTCACATATCATATATATACCTACAGTGTATTTCACTGCGACTCTCATTGCATTCTTTTGTCCAACTTCATATCTCAATGCTCTAAATGCTGCTCGTCATGATTCTGTGGTGTCTAGTCTCAGGAATACACACTCTTCACTCTGCTGCTGGGACATGGACAGCTGATCCAGCTGACATACACTTTCTTCCATGACACAAGCTATTCCATTGATGATACTAGTATTTTACATACAACCCAGCACTGTGCCTGAGCCCAAGGGCTCATCTGAGATTTGCTTTGAACAATACCTGAACAAACTTGAGCATACCCTGGGCATTTTGCAGGCTACCACCCCACTGGTATTCAAGCAAGAAGACAACTTTCTGCCCACTTGATAGTAAAAGGTAACATTTACTTAGATCAACTGATCTCAAAGCTGACAAAACTGTGTAGAAAAAGCATAAAACCAATGCAAATGAACAGCATCAATGGAGAAGGACAAGAAACCAAGGTACATGCACCTTGCTTGATATGGCTCAATCTGTACTAAATATCTTACAGAGACAAAATCACAATGTAGTATGCTTCTCATTCTTGAGAATATGGGCATTCATTTTGGAACACAGGATGTTGAAGACTACACTAGCCCTGAAATCAACAGTATCTTCTTGTGACATAAATTCAGACCTGAAAATGATTCAAAGTGACATCTACAGGTTACTATAGTGCATTTGAA
The DNA here is from genome assembly GCA_019623705.1 of Ceratobasidium sp. 428. Taxonomy (NCBI): domain Eukaryota; kingdom Fungi; phylum Basidiomycota; class Agaricomycetes; order Cantharellales; family Ceratobasidiaceae; genus Ceratobasidium; species Ceratobasidium sp. 428. Next base: position 21,435 of record WSTJ01000072.1, read on the forward strand.
TGACTGGGTTGAACACTGAAAAGAGGAAAGTGGCATCAAAACTGAGTGCTCCTTTTGCAGGTAAGGGAGTTAGTGCTACTGAAGAAGAGATGGTTGCAAACAAGTCAAAATTTTTGAGGTACGGATCAGTGTATGGCTTTTGGGAAGAAAAAGCGTAGATGTCATGACTTGACACGCTTCCATAAATATATTTAGAATTTTATCATATTTTTCTGATATACTTTCCTTCTATGGTACATTGGTCATATGCTTACTTATCATCTTTGTAATCTTAGTCATCAGGGTCCATTAGTCAGAAGTTGCGTGATCATGGAATATTCTAGAAGTCTTAGTCATACATTATTTCACATCTCATATTAAATACCTGTATGACTTGGTTCACTTCTTAGTTTGTTTGCGTAGATACAAGGCTGTGTTCCCCAGTGTATAAAACCAAGGGCAAGTTCAAGGTTGCAGACCAAGAACTTGACCTCCTCGTCTATAAGAGTTCTTTCTCATATCCTCTTGGTCACTGGGCTATCAGTTGCCCATACCTTTACTTATTGTTTACTCATTGTTGAGAGAGCTGTGACAGTAGATTTGCTAGTCTTTGGTGTTCAATTTTACCCAATCAAATCTCCAAAAAGCACTGAGCCTGTACTCTTCAAACCAGAAGCCAAAGACATCAGCTTTCTGGGGAAATGGTTTCATACATTGAAAAAGATTTTGCACAAAACCACAACAAACTGGGCTCATAAGGATCTTGGATCTTGTGAGTTCTAAATGAACATCCACCTCTAACATCTAGTACTCAATGTATGAAGTACATGGAGGGATGACTGATCAAGGCTGGCAAGTGGGGACTGACACTGGGTTTTCCTTGAATGTGCATGCCATGAACTTGAGCAAGGCTTCAAAAGATAAGAAGAAGATGCCTTGCCTTGATGACCAGGAGGCCATATGGCAGGTATTGGTATGTTGTATAGCTTGCTTACACGTTGCCTAGCTATTTGTATGTTCCAGTAGGGAATACAGAACCATTCCTTAAACAGGCTAGTTCCAAATATACACAAGGCAGCTTGTGAACTCATTAGTAATTACTGGTTGCTGGTCCTAGGCACTCTGACCTGTGGAAGAAATGTGTGCATATGTTCATAGTTTGACATATCTATATTAATGATGTAATACAAGATGATAACTGCACCCTAGCTTCAAGTTTATATGTTTCCTATATCAACTTCTACAACTAAGTCCACCAGGACAACAATATCAATCCCTATCTTTGTGGGATTTGGCTGAATACGCATGTTAAGGACAAGGTGCCAGTGGTAGTTGATGCCCCTGCCCAGGTCTTTGAGCATATCAAGGGTGGTCAGTTCCTCTTCCCAGAGTTCAGGATTGCCTTTGACTGGAGCCGTTGTGGCAGCATGGTTTGCCTTACCTGGGGAGCCAAGGACAACCTTCAGACAACAGCCCACACATAAATGCACCCATCAACAGAGGAATACATGCAATGGGGTTTGTCAATTCAAGTCACAAAACACACACTCACTGGTGTTCAAGAAGTTCTTCATGAGGGACATGGTGTCCAAGATATGGAGGCCAATATGCAAGGTATTCTAGTACTTAGGGGTCAAGTACATGTGCAATCATGTCAGCTACTGTGAGAAAAAAAATGAAGTGGTGCTGATAAGCAGCAAGATTGGCACTAATGGCACCCTGCACCCAACACAACCTTCAATGTGGTGTCCTTGCTCAGATGAGCTTCAGACTTTGTCATATACCAACATTTCCCCTGAATTCGTTTGGTTTGGATTCAATGGCAGTTACCTGGACCATGATCCTAGCACACCAAGTGCACCACTAATCAAAGGCAAAGCCTTCAGCATCAATCACTGCTCAGACAATCCTTCAAGATGATGATGCCATGAGTGGTGTCAATAGTAACAGATTCAACAAGCAGTCACTGCTGCAAAAAAAAATGTTTAACTTGGTAAACTTGATTAGAGTCAGGATTTGATTACTGTCATATTCTTGAAAGGAATGTTAAATGCAGCAAGCAGCTCTGTAGACCAAACACTGGGAAGTTGTTGTTGACTCAGTGTACATAGACAATCCTCTTGATTCTCCAGGTTGTATTGTCTACTCTCAATTCACACACTCATAGCAGCTACTCTGGTGTTGCCAACACCACCAATTGTTGCACAAGAAATTTTGAATTGTCTTCAGCAGCATCTCTCTGCCTCATAATTCTGTCCAACAAAGTGGACAAAACTTCAAAAGGTGTCACACTGTTTGGCAGGCCTGACGTTGCTTCAGCTCACACCACCAGATCTTCCCTTGCCTACATGACTTCCTGATCTTGAAACACTAAAAGCTCAACACCACTGTTCAATGGACTCCCATACAATGGCCTGCGGCAAGTCCAATACCTCCACTATTGAATTACTTGTGAACTTGATGGAGCTAAAGCTTGCCTGTTTGTGGTTTGTGATTCTTGATTGATTTTTCTTACTGTCACTGACCTTTTTTTGGTCTTCATCATCCTTTCAGGAGTGCCAGCAAGATGTCAGCAAGCAATCACTTTGTCACACTCTTACTCATGGCGAGTTTCATCAAACCTTTCATCATTTGCACAGGGACAGCCATCCATTTCAAGCATCACATTGGGCAGGAGACTTTTTCAACTTACCTTGTCTGCCTTGAGATGTGAACTGGGACTGATTTGGTGGGGGACAACTCATGATGTTTGGTGAAAGAGAAGTGCACTCAAAGAATAGGATTGGTGCTAGCATGATCCAGTTCAACAGGGATGGTGTAGACACGCAAAATTTCAAGCAGTCCTGGAGGACCACATTATGGTAGGATCAACCCACAAAAGACTAAATGCATGTTATGATATGCTAGACAAGTATGCCCATATTGCTGCCATATCTTCACTTGGTAAGAGGTGTGTGGCTTGTTTGGCTCTCTTGAGACCACCCCAGTCATTCACCCAGTCACACATGTAGTACACTATGGTATGGTTCTACCAATATAATTTGATTGTCCCAAACTACTACTACCTTGTGTAACTTCTTTGTACTCTTATGTTACAGCTATTTTTGGAGGCAAGCATTATATATTATCATATTTGCACTGACCTAAAAGCCATAAATAACTCTGTATGATATCTTACTCAGGTACAGTGTGCCCCAAAACTGATGGTAAAAAACCGAGCACACTAATGCAAGGTTTTCAGCAGGTGAGCAGTATGCTTACATAAGTTACAGTCTTAATCAGCTGTAGCTGTGCTTCTCGGCTACTCATCCAGCTTTGTTTGGACATGTTTGGCCCAAAGCTGGCTGAGATATGTAACATACAGTGCAGCCCTTTTTACGATCAGTTTTGGGGCGGGTACAACTCAAAACAATGTTGGGACTGTACTTGCTCACTGAGTTGCCTGAACAAGTGCTTCTTTTGCATGCTGAATGACCAGAGTCAGGTCAATGATGCATGGTGGTATCTTGGTGTTTGGCTGAGTTGGCAGTGCACAACAGGCAACGTAATGTCAGGCATGCACCAGTGTGAACTTCAGTTGTTTGCTCCACCGTATGCACACTTAGCTGCCAGGATAAAGCATCAGATGGGGTAAACAGACATGCTCTACACAGTGGAGGTCACTAGAATCCATGCAGATGCCCACAGGGTCATGTACCCTACATGTGTGCCTTGCTATAGGGGGGTCTGAGACCAAAGAACCCACTGCCACATGCCACGAGGATGTCACAGCCCCATTTTTGCTTTGGCACTGTGGAGCTGGGTCCTGTAGTCTTGCATCTGGCATGTTTGCTGTAAGCATACTGCTCACCTGCTGAAAACCTTGCATTAGTGTGCTCGGTTTTTTACCATCAGTTTTGGGGCACACTGTATTGTCAAGGTTGGTCCTGTATGAGACCATGCGGCACAACTGGCACCTGGTAGCAGGTTGTGTGTGCATCACCCTACAGACACTAAAGTGTAGCCCAACAGACCATTTCTGTCTTTGTCCTTCTTTAATGTTTTCACTCATTGTGTCATTTTTGTCTATATATTGGACTCCTGGTTGTACTGCAAATGGTATCCTTGTTCACTCACTGAACCCCCATAGCACTTCACAGTACAAAAAGTTCAAGAATCACTTGCTTTGTTTGCAACAGATATAAGCTCCGGTGCAAAGTGTATAATATAGGGAGACAAAGCCTGGAGATTTGGAGAAGGAGAGGAGATGCTCATGCAGCCTCTTTGAGTACATGCAAATCAACAAATCATAAACAGGGGACATGAAACAGTACTGCTGAACTCATACTTGACTGGCATAAAGCTGACTAGACTGAGCTCTGATCAAAGTGTCCAAAAGCTGATTAGTCTCATTCAGCTGTGCTGACAAATAATCCCTTTTAGGCTTGCCAACTATGCGTGTTCCTGCAAACTAGTAACCTCTTGTCATGATCCTTGATCAAGACATCAAGGTCTCTCTTGCCCCTCTTGCATCTGCTTTGTCCTGTAGTCTTTTTGCATGTACAGTATGCCCCAAAAGTGATTGTAAAAAACCTGCCAACACTGATGCAAGTGTTTCAGCATGTCAGCACTATGCTGATGTAAGCTAATATCTCAGCCAGTTGTAGCTTTGCTTCTTGGCTCCACATTCAGCTTTGTTTGAACATTTTTGGACATCAGCTGAGTGAGTAACACATCAAACAGTGCAGCTTCTTTTACAATCAATTTTGGGGTGGGCACAACTGAAAACTTTGCTTGGACCATACTGCCTGACCAAGTAGTCCTGTGGAGAATGAGCTGAGTCAGCTCAGATATCTGGAGGTGTACTATGATGTTTCGCTCAGTGCATGGCACACAACAAGCTGATTGATGTCAAGCTGCGCACCAGAATGCTTTTTGGCTGTTTGCTTTGGTGTATGCACACTTAGCTATGTGCACTGGGTCTGAGATGGGGTGAATTGGCATGCTCTACACACTGGATATGGTTGCAGGACAGAATGCAGCTCATGGGGCCATATAGCATATGTGTGTGTCCTACTACTATGGAGCGCTCTCAAACCCAAAAATCATGCACCACGCAGCAGAGAGGGCCTAGGCTGCTAGGATTTGCACTGCTCCAGCAGTCCAGGGTCCTGACAGTTGCACGTAGCATCTACACACACTGCAGAGCTGTCCACAACCATGATTATTGCATGAAACTACCTGCTATCAGTGTTAATTTAAGGGCCTATGGTCAAACAAGGCTTGACAGCTCAGCCCAAGCCAGTCAAACTACCTTCTGCATCAGGAAAACTGGTGGGAAAAGATTAACCAAAATTAAGTTTAATTTACCCTAATTTACCAATTACGGGGGTTCCGGACTCCCCCCCTTTCCTTAACCTCAATTTAGGGTCCTATGACCTCAATTTACCTCAATTTACTCAATTTATGTCAATTTTGGTTAATTATGCCCCAGGTCTGGGCTGGCCAGGGACTGTAAATCCTGCACTAGACAGTCCTCATAGGCCACTACTGCTTGTGGGGAGGCTTCCAGGGGGGGTTCAGCCTCTCAGCCCTGGATTTATTGAATTTAGGCTAATTTAGGGGGATTTATTGAATTTATCAAAATCTAGTGAATTACATGAAATTATAAACCCCAGTTGTAATGAAAAATCCTGTTTTTCCTGATGTGAGAGTATGTGTGTGCTTCAAGTCCTCTGTACCCTGCACAGAAGGTTAAATATGCACTTGCTCATTTGCTGAAGACATACTGAAGCCTAATGTGCCATGAAGAGGTTGAAGTGAGACACATGGTGGAACTTTTGATTCAATACTCATGGTTGTAGACAGCTCTGCAGTGTGCGTAGATGCTACATGCAACTGTCAGGACCCTGGACTGCTGGAGCAGTGCAAATCCTAGCAGCCTGGGCCCTCTCTGCTGCGTGGTGCATGATTTTTGGGTTTGAGAGCGCTCCATAGTAGTAGGACACTGTCATGATTCTCTGATCAAGACATCCGTGTTCTCTTCCCCCTCCTGCATGTGCCATGTGTGGATGCTTGCTTAGCATGTTGCTTGTCTTGTTCTCCCGCTTATGTCACTTAGTTCTCGCTTGTTTGATATGTTTTCCCTCTTGCTTGTGTGCCTTCGCTTAGTACACTTGTACAAGCAACGCTTAGATGTGTTACTGTTTCCTCTCACTTGTAGTCCGCGTAGTTGTCGCTTAGCTGATTTCCTCAATATATAAACACTGTGAATTGTTCTGGTCAATCCCAAGAACAATTCACCTCGTCCTTTCCCCACTCAACACTTTGCAGTGCAACCTCTAAGACATTTGCAGTTGCCTGTACTTCACTCAAACACTCACAAGTTCACTTCCTCACGGGTTGTGACATTGTGAATTGTTCTTTCAAGCCTGTTGCCTGTTTGCCTCACTCTGGCTGCGTTCCATGACACCCTTGCTCAACTTCAATTTGTGCTTGCATTTTACCGCCTACAACAGCCATACATCTGGCTAGAACAACCCCTTGGCCAACTTTTACCCAAGTTTATCTCTTTGTCTATCTTCCTGCAATGCTATGGCTGACGCCCCAGTACACAGACCCTTGGGCACAGCATCTGCTTGTGCCTCCCCAAAGCCACCAACCCTTCAGCTTGGTGGCATCACAACAAGCACAGACACTGCGCTCACGCCAACATCAGGCACATTCCTCCACGGTCCAGACAATTGCCTCCAGCTGGAGCACCTGTATACCTATCCAATTGGACCAAGGACCAATGGCTTGCCAGCCTTCCACACTGCGCTAGAGCGCGTCCAGAACAATCTCCAGGAGTCTCTAAACGACGTGGAGAATCACCTCACCAATCTAATCAACAGCACTGTGCAAGATGCACTCCAGAACCTCTCAAGCGCACAGGCAAGCGCTCAGCTCACCCACACAACCACAACAGCACCAGACACTCCCCGTCCCTCGCAGGCCACTGGGTCCGCGTACAAGCAGTATGATGTGTGCACCATATTTGGGTCCGACAATCCCTCAGACACCAAAGGGAAGGCCCCAGAAAATGAAGGCTACACAAGGAAACCAGGAGGGAGCCCTCACCTTGCAGCTGGACGCCAGTCCTATGCCATAGATGACAACTTTGACCCCTTGGAAGCGTCTACACCAGCCGCCCCGCGTTGTCACACTGTTATAATTGATGAAGAACACAAAGAGGATGAGCTTGCAGTTCCAGGAGGCCCAATCGCTGATTCCAACGTACCTGCTACATCCAGTAACACCCCTGCTGTCACCTCCCTCAGGGGATACACCCCGGCGCCACCTAGAGAGACAGAAGAAGCCAAGGAGGCACGAGTTATGCAGAACCTGGCCAACATCTTTGGACAAGCACTGGCAGGACCTCTGGAGCAAGTAGTACGCGCTGCCAGCCAGACACCTGGCCCGGCGCAATCCAAGAGCAAGACTCCAGCACTGGAAAAGTTCAATGGGGAGAGGGGGAACGCAGTGAAGGCATTCCTGTTGGAGTGCAAAACCTACTTCATCTCCAATGCTTCCAGCTTCCCCTCTGACAACTCGCACATCATGTATGTGCTGATGAACCTGAAGGAGGGTCTCCCCAAGCAATAGGGACAGCACTACCTGAACAAGCTCATCTCCGGGGAGCCCGACGCCTATCTCACCAACTGGGACACGTTTGAGGCCGGCTTCCTTGCCAACTGGTTGGATTCTGCAGCCCTGCAAGTTGCAGAGCGGCAAATCAACTCCCTGAAACAGATTGGGAGCACTAGCAACTATGCAACTGAGTTCAGGGTCATTACTTCTGAGCTAGATTGGAACAACACCACTCTAATGGCCGCCTCCCGCCGGGGACTCAAACCCTTTGTCAGGAGCAAGCTCATTGAGCACTCCATAGGCAGGAACATCACCACCCTGGAAGAGCTGATTACCACAACCTCCCTTATTGACAACACGCTCTTTGAGGCTCGCAGAGAGACTCAGGGCACACCCGCGTCAAGCTCCCAGCCCGCTGCCAAGCCAGTTGCCGGCAAATCAGCCGGGTTTGTCACTGCGGAGATCAGGGAGAAGCGCAGAAAGGCAGGAGAATGTGTCAAGTGCGGAGATCCCAATCACAAGTCTGAGGACTGCAAGAACGGGTAGATGCTCAAGGCAAGCGACCGCCCTAAGGCTACTTTAGGCAAGGCTGCAAACCTAATTGACCTGGAGAACCCTGCAGAGTCGGGAAAAGTCTACCTGTGTCTAGTGCTGCCCTGTTCCCCCCAATGTCTTTAGAACCTTTACAATGTGCTGCAATCCAATCCAAAACATCTTTACTTCTACCTATTGACATTGAGGGAACCACAGGCCCTCCCCAACTCGCTCGCATTGACTCCGGCTCCTCTGCCAACTTCATAGACCCTCAAGTGGCCCGCCGCTTAGCCATACCCCTGACTGAACTCTCCTCCCCTCGCCGCGTGGTCGGCATCAATGGCAAGTAGGTCAGGGATGCAATTTGCTTCAAATGCAACATCACCCTCTCTGTGGAATCACACTCTTTCACACAACAGTTCTTCTGTCTTCCCCCTGGAGACAGGGACATTATCCTTGGCTTACCCTGGCTGAAATTGGCCAACCCTGACATTGATTGGCCAACTATGCATGTGTCTATCACTGAACCCTTGCTGGGGAAGGCTGGAACCGTCCCTGAAGATGGCAAAACACCCTCCTCGCTCCCTGAGGAGTTCCATGAGTTCATGTGCATCTTTGGCGCAGAATTCTTCACCACTATGCCCCCACACCGTGCCTATGACTGCGCCATCCCTCTTGAGGAAGGCAAAGACGTTCCCTATGGTCCCATCTAGTCTGTGACGCCTGCTGAAACCACGGCTTTGAAAGAACACATTGATGAAGAACTTGCTGCCGGCAAGATCAGGGCCAGTACATCCCCTGCCGGTGCCCCTGTCATGTTTGTTAAGCGAGCTGATGGCCGGCTACGCTTGGTGGTTGATTATCGACGCCTCAATAACATCACCATCAAGAACCGCTATGCGCTGCCTCGTCAAGACGAGCTGATTGAGAAACTGCGTCATGCCAAGATCTTCACCAAGTTAGACCTGAGACAGGGTTACAACAACATCAGGATCAAAGCAGGAGACAAGTGGAAGACCGCATTCCACACCAAATATGGCCACTTTGAGTACTTGGTCATGCCCTTTGGTCTTACAAACGCTCCCGCTGTGTTTCAACGCTTCATGAACAACATTTTCAGGGATCTGCTCAACGTGTATGTGATTGTGTACTTGGATGACATCCTGATCTTCTCCAACAACCAGGAGGACCATGTCAAACATGTGACAGAGGTACTGAAGCGCTTGCAGCAGCATCAGCTGCTCTGCAACCCTGACAAGTGCTTCTTCTTTGTCACTGAGGTCACATATATTGGCTTGGTTATCACCCCTGAAGGCATCTCAATGGAAAAGAATAAGGTCAAGGCAATCATGGACTGGCCTGCACCCCGGAATGTGAAACAGGTACAGAGTTTCTTAGGGTTTGTCAACTTCTATCAGTGCTTCATTAACAACTTTAGCTCTACTGCCCGGCCTCTGCACAACCTAACGCATAAAGACCAACCCTGGACCTGGGAGCACACTCACCAGTTGGCCTTTTTGAGGCAATCAAGGCTGAGATCTGCAAGGAACCTGTGCTGGCTCATCCTGATGAATCCCAACCCTACATCTTGGAAACTGACACTTCTGGAACTGCTCTCAGCACTGTGCTGTCTCAACGGCAATCACATGGACGCTCACACCCTGTTGTCTTCCTGTCTTCTAGCTTCTCTCCAGCTGAGCTAAACCATGACACGCATGACAAGGAGCTATTAGCTATTGTGCGCTTCTTTGAACACTGGCGCATATTCTTGGAAGGAACTGAACAACCTGTACCTGTGCTCACGGATCACAAAAATCTAGAATACTGGAAAGAAGCTAGAACATTTAACAGAAGACACGCTTGTTGGCACCTGTTCCTGGCATCATACAATTTTGCAATTGCACACCGTCCTGGGAAACAATCTGAGAAGCCTGATGCTTTGTCACGGCGCGCAGATCACGCAGAAGGGGAGCCGGAGCCTCAGGTGATGCTCCCTGAGTCTGCGTTCCTCGGCTATGCTGCAGAAATTTCCGCTTCAATGATGGACCAAATCAAGGATGCCCTACCTGATGATCCCAGTTTAGAACTCATGATCTCCGCCGCCTCTGACCCTGGGTCTCTGCCCAAGACTGTGGCTGCCAAGTTCAAAGGCTACCCAATGGAAGACGGTCTGCTGTTCTATTAAGGCAGGGTTGTTGTCCCTGATGAGCCTGAGCTCAAACAGGAGTTACTGTCTCATTTCCATGACACACCGGCCGCTGGACATCAAGGACGCGCCCGAACCCTTGAGCTGATATCTAGACACTACTACTGGCCGGCTATGAAGTCCCAGGTCAACTGCTATGTAGACTCATGTGAAATCTGTCAGAGAAGTAAGGGCCAAGAGAAACACTCCGCTCTGTAGCCCCTGGCTATTCCTGATGGCCCTTGGGAGGACGTCTCATATGATTTCATCGTCAAGCTACCAAGGAGCAAAGGCATGGACAGTATTCTAGTTGTGGTGGACGGGTTCTCTAAAATGCTGCACGTAATCCCATGCAAGGAGATAGCCACTGCTGAGGATGTTGCTGACATGTTCCTACAGTATGTCTGGAAGCTGCATGGTACCCCAAAGTGCACAGTCTCTGACAGGGGATCTACATTCAACTTCAAGTTCCTGAAGGCCCTGTATAACTCCCTGCAGATCCATCCCTCGTTTTCAACAGCCTATCACCCACAGTCTGACAGACAAACTGAGATCAAGAACCAGTGGGTTGAGGCATATCTGCGCTCCTTTGTCAACCACAAGCAGACCAACTGGATTGGCTCCCATTGGCTGAGTTCTGTCACAACAACTCTAGGAGCGATGCAACAGGCAAATCCCCCTTTGAGATCATCTACGGCTACTCCCCGGTTATTGACCCTTCCATGGAGCCCACAGGAATAGCTGTTGCTGACGACAGGGCTGCCGAGCTGCACAAGACAATTGAAGAGATCAAGGCCAGGTTGCAATGGACACAGGAACGGTACAAGAGCGCTTACAAAGGATCTGCGCCACCTGAGTTCTCACCTAGCGATAAGGTTTGGCTTCTGAGCACCCACATCACGTTGCAGCGCCCCAGCAAGAAGCTTGATCACAAACGCTATGGTCCCTTTGTTGTTGAAGAGTGCGTAGGTTCCCACATGTACAGGCTGAAGCTCCCTGACACTACAGTATGCCACAAAACCCATCGTAAAAAACCCAGCACCCTGCTGCAAGTGTTTCAGCATATGGTCTATATGGTTATGTAAGCAGAAGCCCTGATATGTAGCAGTCAGCCGTCTTGGCTAGCCCAGACAAGTTGTTTGAGCCTGTTTGGCTCAGAACTGACTGAGATACACAACAAACACTGCCGGTTCTTTTACGATGGGTTTTGTGGAGGGTATGACTCAAAGGCATTCTGTGGCCACACCACCACATGGAGATGGCTGGCCAGCACCACTTTGTGCACAGTGGAGCATACATGCTAGCTGAGTTATATGCCAGTGTTTCATGCTGTTTGCATTGCTCAGTGGTGTGCTGCAGGCCACACAACTTTTCACTGTGCGTGGTGTACTGCTCAGCTGGCTGCAGTGGCATGTGCCCACTAAACCGCTGGTGGTGAGTCATACATGGGGCTTTCAGGCATGCTGAACACAATGGGGAGCACTAGAACAGAGCTGGGTGCACATCGGGCTGGAAACTGTACATGTGCAGGGTGCTGATGGGGGGCCTGCAACCATAAAACCATATGGTACTCATGATTGATGGTCTGGACAGCCTGTTTACTTTGTGCCATCAGGTTCCTTGGGTTAGAATCTATATACAGAGCATATTGGCAGTCACCTTACTCACTTCAATCCAATGTTTTGGGTCAATGTAAGTTCCATCACTCTCAACCTGCTGGCAATACACCCATATATCCAGGTGTTGCTCACTAGACACTAGTTGCGCTGCAGCCACACTTCACTAGGGTGAAGAACAGAGGCAAATCTGTAGGCTTCACTCAATGAGTTTCACCTAAATGCCCACATTGTGAGATATCATGGCCTGTTATGCTTGTGTAGGGCTAGCTGGTTGAGCAATACAAACATTTTGGCTGAAAAACATAGGATTGAGGCAAGTGAGGTGACTGCCAATATGCTCTGTATATAGATTCTAACCCAAGGAACCTGATGGCACAAAGTAAACAGGCTGTCCAGACCATCAATCATGAGTACCATATGGTTTTATGGTTGCAGGCCCCCCATCAGCACCCTGCACATGTACAGTTTCCAGCCCGATGTGCACCCAGCTCTGTTCTAGTGCTCCCCATTGTGTTCAGCATGCCTGAAAGCCCCATGTATGACTCACCACCAGCGGTTTAGTGGGCACATGCCACTGCAGCCAGCTGAGCAGTACACCACGCACAGTGAAAAGTTGTGTGGCCTGCAGCACACCACTGAGCAATGCAAACAGCATGAAACACTGGCATATAACTCAGCTAGCATGTATGCTCCACTGTGCACAAAGTGGTGCTGGCCAGCCATCTCCATGTGGTGGTGTGGCCACAGAATGCCTTTGAGTCATACCCTCCACAAAACCCATCGTAAAAGAACCGGCAGTGTTTGTTGTGTATCTCAGTCAGTTCTGAGCCAAACAGGCTCAAACAACTTGTCTGGGCTAGCCAAGACGGCTGACTGCTACATATCAGGGCTTCTGCTTACATAACCATATAGACCATATGCTGAAACACTTGCAGCAGGGTGCTGGGTTTTTTACGATGGGTTTTGTGGCATACTGTATGAAGACACACAACGTTTTTCATGTCTGCCTGCTGTCTCCCGTAACCAAAGACCCTCAGTTCAAGCACACCTTCACTCCGCCACCTCCCATTGTCACAGAGCAGGGAGAAGAAGAGTTCCACGTGGAAAAACTGCTTGATTGGAAGGTCCAGAACGAGGAGTGGTACTACAGGGTCAGATGGCAGGGCTATGGACCACTCGGTGACACCTGGGAACTGGTCAAGGAACTGTCTCACTTGGCAGGGCTGATACACAAGTTCCAAGCAAATCACCCGGATGCTGCGGTGCCCAAAGACCCTGTACCTGAGAAGCTGCTCCCAGTTAAAAGCAGGAGGTCCAAGGCCTGTTCCATCAAGCAGAAATCCTCCTGTTTTGCACTCCTGCAAGCTGCTACTGCCTTCATCACTGCCCAAACTGCTCAGACTCATTCCCCCCACATCTCCTGCCAACATGTTACTGCCCATGGACACAAACTACATCACCAGCATGCAGTTCTACCTCCAGCTGCTTCCTCAAACTCTCCTCTGCTGCCTAGGCAACAACAGCGTCCTGCAGTGCAGCCTGATGTGTGCCAGGATGCGCCGTGCTTGTACCTTTGCAGGCCACAGGCCTTTTGCGCACCCAACCCTCAGGTATTTGCACTGGGTAGACTTCCAAGGCCAACCCTTTCCCAAGACCCTGCGCAATGCGCCAGCATACCGCTGGCTTCACCTCATTACCCACAACCCCAGAAACTTTGCCCTGCTTGCTCAGTGGCACTCAGACGGTCTCTCCTTCACTCCCTTGCCCAATCCAGAGACGCCTGAGGACTATGCGGTTGCTATCACCATGGAGGACTTGTACCTGCAGTATCCCGACGAGCAGGCACTCCCTGCAGCTGTCCCCAAGGAGTTAACCAAAGAGCCTGCCGGGCATTGGGAGTATGGCCCTGGTTCCTGGAGCGATAGGCACTGGACCGGCTGGGGAAAGCCACCCACTGACCCCCCTTGCAACCCCAACACCTGGGCTGCCAAACCTGCTGGCTCTGCCTAACAGGTCCTTGTTGGGGGGTAATGTCATGATCCTCTGATCAAGGCATCCGTGCTCTCTTCCCCCTCCTGCATGTGCCATGTGTGGATACTCGCTTAGCATGTTGCTTGTCTTGTTCTCCCGCTTATGTCCCTGAGTTCTTGCTTGTTTGATTTGTTTTCCCTCTTGCTTGTGTGCCTTTGCTTAGTGCACTTGTGCAAGCAACGCTCAGCTGTGTTAATGTTTCCTCTCGCTTGTAGTCCGCGTAGTTGTCGCTTAGCTGATTTCCTCAATATATAAACGCTGTGAATTGTTCTGGTCAATCCCAAGAACAATTCACCTCGTCCTTTCCCCACTCAACACTTTGCAGTGCAACCTCTAAGACATTTGGAGTTGCCTGTACTTCACTCAAACACTCACAAGTTCACTTCCTCATGGGTTGTGACAGACACACACATATGCTATATGGCCCCATGAGCTCTATTCTGTCCTGCAACCATATCCAGTGTGTAGAGCATGCCAATTCACCCCATCTCAGACCCAGTGCACATAGCTAAGTGTGCATACACCAAAGCAAACAGCCAAAAAGCATTCTGGTGCGCAGCTTGACATCAATCAGCTTGTTGTGTGCCATGCACTGAGCGAAACATCATAGTACACCTCCAGATATCTGAGCTGACTCAGCTCATTCTCCACAGGACTACTTGGTCAGGCAGTATGGTCCAAGCAAAGTTTTCAGTTGTGCCCACCCCAAAATTGATTGTAAAAGAAGCTGCACTGTTTGATGTGTTACTCACTCAGCTGATGTCCAAAAATGTTCAAACAAAGCTGAATGTGGAGCCAAGAAGCAAAGCTACAACTGGCTGAGATATTAGCTTACATCAGCATAGTGCTGACATGCTGAAACACTTGCATCAGTGTTGGCAGGTTTTTTACAATCAAGTTGGGGCATGCTGTATCATTTCCTTATAAATACCGTGAGCCCTATGGATCACTAGGTGAAGAGGTATGGTATCATTCAATTGGTATCAGACAAGTATCAGTGAGTAGTGTAACACGGTAAGAGGCAGTGCAAAATCAATCAGTGCAGGCACCAGACTCACAGTGAGTTGTTAACCTCATACTGTCAGCGTAGAGCAAAGTGGTGATTTGGTAGTAACCTGGTAGTAATTGGCCTACTGTGTAGTAGGTAAAGGATTGCGGACACTACACCCATCCTACACAGTATAGTGTAGTGTCCACAGTGAGGTGGTGGTTTTGCTGATGCACTCCCCCAATCCAAGAGCCACTCCACTCTACTTGCACCCATCATGCCCACTCACCATCCAAAAAACAATGCTGGCTCCTAGTACACAAAGGCATAACCCACCCAACGGCCCAACAAACCCCCCAAGCACATGCAGCATACACCTGGACCCGTCAGCTATTGCTCACCACTTGCTGTTCCCCCTCGCCATGCTTGGATCCACCACTTGGCCTACTTGGGGCTGTTCAACATGCACGGTAAGTTGCTTGCTATCAACTGTGTGACTTGCTAATAATCCTGAAATCTTGCAATCTATTGTCCCCGTTTGCATCAAGCCAGGCACCTTTGCCTTGTGCCTTGTACCAACTCCTGCTTCCTAGTCGTTGCACTGTGACAACTGATTGCCACTACTGCAGTCCTCCAGCGTACGTCCAATGCCATTTGACACACCCACCATCAGGAGAACTTGGATCTATTATTACAACCTAGGGTTTGCAGTTTTGTGTAGTTGACTGAATCCTGGTAAATTCAATATATCCAGATAAATTTGACTAAATTCATGTTGATTCAGTAAACCAGGACCTGAGGGGCTGGAAACCCCTCAAATAGGCTCCCATATTGTGGTAGTAGCCTGTAGTGGCTGAGAGGTGGAAAACTAGTGGGTTCTGGGAAATCTAAATTGGACGTAATGTTATGACCCAGACAAGAGTCATAATGGTACAACAGGATTTAGTAAAGACTATAGGATTTTCTCCAAAGTCATAAATGCTACAAACCAGGTCATGTGACCTCAGCGCTTATCTTGGCGCTTAGTCAAGTTGCTCCTCATACCTCTCTCCTTTCTAATGAGGAGCAAGGAGCGAGTTGTCACATGGTCTCAGTGCTTATCACGTGACTGGAATGGTGGACATACGTCTCCGACTCAGGTCACATGACCTCAGCACTTACTTGGTGCTTACCTCAGCAATTATCCAAGTTGCTCCTCATACTTCTCTCCTTTCTAATGAGGAGCAAGGAGCAAGTTATCACGT
Organism: Ceratobasidium sp. 428; assembly: GCA_019623705.1. Lineage (NCBI taxonomy): Eukaryota > Fungi > Basidiomycota > Agaricomycetes > Cantharellales > Ceratobasidiaceae > Ceratobasidium > Ceratobasidium sp. 428. Next base: position 37,623 of record WSTJ01000072.1, read on the forward strand.
GACCCTGTGAAGTCGTCACATGACCTAGGACTGAGCGCGGCTCTTATAAGATTCAGAGTTGCACAAACCCTAAGAGCAACCTATCTAAGGTCATTGACAACACACATGACTTGTTAGTCATTGCCTGTCCACAGCCACACAACTCACATAGCCCTACAGACTACAGACTGTGCAATAGACTAACTCACCCTGAACCACAGGGTGCATAACGAGGGCAAAGCAAGGCTAGAGGTCACAGCTTGCTTTATCTTGTCAACCACCACTAAGACCTACACTATAAACAGTAAACTAGACACAAATACAACAACAGTAAAGACAAACAACCACATAGCCACTACTTAAGGAGACCACAGAGAGTGACCGTGACAGAGGTCACGACATGCAATTACAATAAACTGGGGTAAATTGAGCTAAATTGAGAACACCCCCTCTAAATTTTGTATCACAAAAGGGGGGAGTCACGAGTCCCCATAACCAGTAAATTAGGCATCATTACAGTTAATTACAGTTAATGATCCTGACCCAGTTTCCCTGATGAGCCACCTGTATCAGCAGGCCATGTAACCACGGCCCAACACTTCTTGGAGCGCCAACAGTGACCAGGAACCATCAATGGTTGTGGCACTGACAGGGACCGCCCGGTTACCACAGCGTGACGTTGGTCATCTGGCCACCAGAGTTTCTCAGAACTCATCACATTCTCTTCTGTGATAGCTCATTGAATGCGCATGATTTGTGCAATCCCAGCCATGAACTCCATTCACCGGGAAGAAGTTTTCTGCAGGGGGCAAAAGCGGTTTTACTGTCAAAAATAAAAGATCAAGTGGGCACAGGCATATACCACTGGCCTGCACATCATTCTGAGTGGTTGGGTCAGATTAAAGACTCAAAGAGCACTCATTAGATAATACACTAGTACTAATAACTATAAAATACACTTCGTTTTTTATGGCTGCATGATAGTTTACAACTTATACAGTATGCCACAAAACCCATTGTAAAAAAACCCAGCACACTGCTGCAAGTGTTCCAGCATATGAACTATATGCATATGTAAGCTGATATCATCATATGTAGTAGTCAGCTGTCCTGGCTAGTCCACACAAGTTGTTTGAGCCTGTTTGGCTCAGAACTGATTGAGATACATAACAAACACTGCAGGTGCTTTTATGATGGGTTTTGTGGAAGGTATAACCCAAAAGCATCCTGTGGCCACACCTCCACATGAAGATGGCTGGCCAGCACCACCTTTTGCGCAGTGGGACATACATGCCAGCTGAGTGATACGCCAGAGTTTCATGCTGTTTGCATTGCTCAGTTGTCGTGACCCGCTCTCACACCTCACGACCTATGCGCTGCGCGCCTTCTTTCTTGCCCTGGACTCTAGCACTGACGCGCCTTCCCACTCTGTCTTGTGGCTTGACACTCATAAGCCCCTTTGTAAGCAACCCTTACACAAGCAGCACAGCTTGTGCAGCGCTTACCCCTTTTTTACCACCTCTCGTGGCTATGACTCTTTTCCACTGTATTGACCCACTCCTACAATGTACTGCCTCGCTCTACGGTGTATGACTCACGTACGCACAGACCATGTACTTTGTAGTATATATACAGTGAAGAACAAGTCGAGTACCCTCAGCTTGTTCTACCTCGTCAACTCTCCCCTCTACAGTGTGACTATACTAGCAGGCTTTAGCGCGGCTAGTGTTACAAGTAAGGTAGTGTTAGACTAGCATAGCAACTTAGCACTTCGGGCAGTCAATCCTCATCCCCTTCGGATCGGACTTAAGACCACTTTGACTCGTAGCTTGTACCAGCCACTAGGCCTAAGACACAAGACACCACCAGTGCCTGTTCAGGCCAAGGGACCGTAGTCTATATCATAGCCACAAGGCGCACCCACAAGCGGGTCGCAACAAGACACCTTCAGCACAAGCGCAAAGCGTACCGAGTCCCTCGACGGACAAAAGAGCGAGCTCACACCTTAGATAGTACAGGGTTGTGACATCAGTGGTGTGCTGCAGGCAACACAACTTTCCACTGTGCATGGTGTACTGCTCAGCTGGCTGCAGTGGCATGTGCCCACTGAACTGCTGATGGTGAGTATTATATGAGGTTCTCAAGCATGTTGAACGCACTGGCAAGCACTGAAATGCAGCTGGGCGTACATAGGGCTGGAAACTGTACATGTGCAGGCTGCTAATGGGGGGCCTACAACCATAAAACCATGCACTACTCATGACTGATGGTCTGGACTGACTACTCTCCTTGCACCATCAGCTTCCTTGAGTCAAAATCCACATACAGAGCATATTTGCAGTCACCTCACTCACCTCAATCCCACGTTTTCTGGCCAAGATGTTTGCATTACTCAAATCTGGAAACCTGACATTTACTTCCAGCAGCTTTGAAGTACTTTAAAGCACCTGAAGTAGCTGAAGCACCTGCAGTCAACCCCCCTTCTTTGAAGATGTTTGAAGACAAAGATTTATTTTGAAGTAGTTTGAAGTAGTCTGAAGCAGCATCAGAAAAACTGGTGCATTTTCATTTAGCTAAACTTAGCAAAACTTAGCTAAATCTATGGACTTAGGGGACTTACCAGTTGTACACTTTCATTTAGCTAAATTTAGGTCAATTTATCCTTGACTTAGCAAATTTAGCTAATTCAGACTTGTAGAAACTCAGCATGGCTGCTTCCCTGGTGCACTCAGTACCAGCAGCCCAGTGCATAGGGCACAGGGTTACTGAGTACGAGCATCCTGGAGTGATTGGAAGCTCAGAAACAGTGGTTTAGGGGGGCCATTTAGTCAATTTAGCTAAACTTAGTAAATTTAGAATTTGGTGCTAAATTTAAATGCCAACTTTTTCCTGATGGCCCAGTCTGAAGCAGTCTGAAGCAATTGGGAAGCAGTTTAAAGTAGGTCATGTGACCTTTGAAGACCTGTAAAATCCACCATTGATATTTGAAGCTTGAGCTTAAGTTTCAAAGCGCTCCAAAGGCTCCATAGGATATTTAGAAGTGATTGATACTCATCCAGAGTAGCAGGAATTTCGAAACAAATTCTCCGTTTTTTGTTCACCAGTCATTGCTAGTATTCTTTGATCTTGGTGCACACAAACATCATATATTATGTCACCTATGTACACCGAACCTGTATAACATATCATGCAATTACAATGTTAGATGCAGAAAATTGGCAGGCAAGGAGGGTGGTGGCACTGTTAGCAATGTGGTATATCTAGCTGTGAGTACGAGGAGAATGCTCAGGCAGGATCCTAAGCGGGAGACAACATCAACATCAACATAGCAAAGTGCAAAACTAGCACTCACGCTTGGCTGTCACTTGCGATGTCAGTTTTACGCAGGTTGAGGGTGATAATAGTGACGACGCAATCCACAGCAAGAATGGACAAGAACAGTAACGAGTGCACGTACGATCGACTTGGACCTGTGGCATGAGCCGGTCAATGCAACTCAACGCAATCTAAGCGCGCAACGGCTTGATCAATCACAGCTAGCGGCTCAGGTTGGCGTGGAGACGTGGTTGCTTCTTGGTGTTGGGAGCCAGCAGAAGCATCAAGAAATGGTGTCGCGAGAGTGGAATAAGCACGAGAGTCTAAAACAAGGGACGCGTTACTCACCGCCCAAAAATGTAGACAAGACGAGAGTCGGGCACTCGATCGGAACATGTATGGGTAGTAGCGCGACGTAGTCACGGAGGCCAAGGACAAACACGTCAGCAGAACAAATGCAAAAACAAGGTCACCATACGCTGGTGAGGCGTGCGCAAACGGCTAAGTTCATTCGACGGGCGTGATGGCGATACCCAGTACCGTTTGTTCACGCCTCAAGCCGAAGGTCAGCAAAGCCGAGCGTAACAAGCAGGCACCAGCGAACGGTTGCGGGTTGCTTTTGCAGCTCTGCGGGCTGCGTTAGGATCGGCGCGGAAACGCCAGGGCAGGCGCGGCAGACGCAAAGCCGTGCACCATTCGGATGATAACCCAAAGTCGTGGCAGTCCTCGAGCTTGATGTTGAGGATCCACTCGAGAACCGGAATGTCTTGTGTTCCATTGAGCGAGGCGAGGCAAGTCGTGGCGAGGGAGTCTAGTCGGTGGTCAAGGCGGAGAGTGGTGGCGAGAAAACGGCGTGACTGGCGGTTGGGAAGCACGTGATGTGTCACATGGGGCACAGCAACGTGACTCAGCTGTTCTCTCCGCCAACCTCGTTCAACCACTTCTGCCAGCTAATGATAAATTGGTCGCCTCACCCGCTCGCCGCCGCCTGCCAACTCTTGGACAATTTAGACACGTAAAACACGTCGTACTTCGATCTGCGTGAAACACAGTGCCTTTGAGCCCGAGTTTTTGGGTGAGTAAAAAGCACGTCGATTGCCTTGACTTAACGCTAACATATTCCGTGTGCCGCGCTCCTCCCGCCCATCTTGTTGAGCTTGTCCTTGCCTAATTTTTGCTAGCCCGCACTCTTCGCCTGTCGGCGGGCCAAACTTTGTGTCCGCCCCTGTTCGTCCGGCATGCCTTGACAGTGAGTCAAGCATTCTTTGCCATCTCCTCTCGCACGCTGACTACTTGATGTTGTCTAAGTGTGTCGCGCTCAACACCCCGCATTCGCTGACCAATTGTGTGCGTGGCCGTGTCTCTGTGCGTGCGCGACCCACTCACAGAACGTCCAGGCCTGCCGCGCCCCGCAAGCTGCTTGTACGTCTTCACATCCCTGCCTCTGCCTGTGCTAACTCTCTGTCTATGCAGGCTCCGTTGTGCGTGGGCGCGTTGTTGATGCAAAGGCCTGGTGTTTGTGTGTCACGTCTGCTTGTACTAGCTGTGCATGACTCCGCAAATTGACTAACAATTTTCTTCCATCTAGTCCGCCAGCACACCTTGTTTGCTATTGTTTGCCACAATGTACATACAACACCGATTTAACTCGCTGGGGTACAGTGCGGGTGAGTATGTGTCCGTTCGCATACTATTGGCCCACATCACTACTCTACCCGTGGAGTTCCCCAGAGAAAACCCACCCACTCAGCTATCCGAGCATCCCCAGCCCTGAGCCAGTCCCAAAACCGTGGCCACGGCCATGTAACCGAGTGTCCGCAACGACATGCTCCTGCACCTACCCCGTACGCATCCATCAAACCTCGGTCATGTACAATAGCCTAGATACATAATATATACAATTTGACATATCCCCATGCTCAATTCCCGATGGTAGTCGGGTATTCGTATGCTAATAGCTGTTGAGTGCAACCGCATGAAACATCTTTCAAAACTTACCTTTGACTTTATAGGTCTTCACAGCATTGGATATTCATATCTGAACACATTGGAAGGCAAGTATGGGCCTAAGAACTAATTTGAAATCACTCAGCACAGCTTTGAAGCAGTCTGAAGCTGTTTGGGGCCGGGTGAGGCTGTTTGAAGTTGTTTGAAGATAGCTGTCATTTTTGAAGCTCTCCGAAGCACTTCAAAGATATGGGAGTTCTTTGAACCGCTAAATGAGACAAGTCCTTTTCCGGAAGACTTGTGAAGCTGTTTGAAGAAAAATCCAGGTTTGCAGATGGAGTAGCTGTCTGACTAGTGAGTTCATTTTGGGCAAAGTACGACCAGCTTTAGCAAGGTCAGAGCGAGCCGAGGACCATTCCTGGCAGTGGAATACAACAGTCCATAGACTTGGCCAAAGATCAAGAACCCAGACAGGCAGGTAGAATATACGTGAGTTATAGCTGATCTCAAGCGACAGCTCAAGGTCAGGTAACTCTTCTGACGCCTTGGCAAGAGCCTGGTGAAGGTCAGAACGATAAAGCGAGTTTGGAACAGGGATTTGAAGCCATATATCGAAGGAGGCGTTGATATTGCCGGGGGAAGTGAATAATGTTGCAGGGGTATTGCTGAGCTGGATATAATCAGCGGCTGGTGGGGAGGATGAATGCCCGAGCTTGCTGAGTGCGCTCAAGACTGGTAACGATGCGAAATGGTTGATTTGATTGAGCAAAAGGGTGCGAAGCGAGTGAGCAGAGTTGGCGAGAGCTGAACTTGGAAGTGCTGAAGTATTGAGTACAATATATCAGCACAAATACGAGTTATGAACACTCTAAATACACACCTTGAGTCATTTCTAATGCACTAAGTAGATCCAAGATAAGAGTCAGAGCGAATGAGCGAGGGATTTGATAGGTAAGCTGAAGGTGTTTTGAGCGAAGTTAGAATTGCAGCATGTCTTTAATACCTCCCAGATTTGCGAATTAGCTGTGTAAATGTCGCAGCAAACATGCCATAGGCATGCAGATATCATTTTTATTTCGATGCACATGCATTTGGTCTGCTTTTTTAAGACTTTCTTCTCGATTTATGCCTTTTTTGATTAGCATATACTCAGCTTCTCGGCAACCGAGACCAATGCCAAGAGCCTGAGCTGAACATCCATATGGATCTTAGTTGATTCGGCGTGATCTCCGTGCCAGTACAGCACGCGTCAATATTAACATATTCTCTCCCTTTGTCTGTGGTTGCCATGATCGTACGATTCGACGTTCATGTGGACTCGTCCTGCGGCCACCTGGGCCCGACGCCGAAGGACTAAGTATACAAACAGTGACAACCTTCAAAAAGCGCCGAGCGCTATTACATCAGCGACGTTGAATTCGTACGCCTACAGTAGGCAGCGAACATAAACCCACTCTTTTGGTTCAGGCGATTACTAATACGTCAAGATACAGGGTACGTATTGCTGCTGCTGAGTTTTAACTGAGCTCAGTACTCGCGATACCGTAGCATACCGTATCGTATCGTTCGCAACGCTACTTTTGAGGACGTAACTTAATCTTGTAAGTGCTCCGATACGATACGGAGCACTCACCATGGGGCTCGTTCTCAAGAAGAGGAAACCGTTTTGCGGACGAATTCGAAAATGGTTACGGGACTGGACCGGCAAGGTACGGGCACGTGGCGGCGCTTGTACATCATATACATCACCACGCAACCGTCTCCGCTCACCCGAGTTCCTCGTCTCTCAATTCTCGACTCCTCACGCTCTAGCAAAAGCGTATAACAACGTCTTTAATCCATAAAGATACAGACAACTCTTTCTAGCACTACGTAGTTTAAGTATGACGACAACCCGAGAAAGGGAACACGCGAATATGAGGGGAGATGGTACAGTGACAAGACTCAGAGGAGAAATCGGTCCGTGGAAGAGACGAGATACGAGAGAAAGGAGCAGTGGGATGCGACGAGAGCGAGCGCACAGAGGGAGAGAACCAGAGAAAAAGATAGTAAGTACAGCCTATACTAGGCCAATAAATATCAAAAGAGTAATAAAAACATCGAATAAAGAAGAATCCTAGGCCCGACGGAACCAGGCCCGGGCATTCTCAAGCAACCGCTTCGGCCCGACCTGACGATCCCGACCCTCGAATACCAACCCAGGCGGAGGTAGCATATCGGAACTCGCACCCAGATCGGTCGCAAGAAGCTCGACCATCTGTCCGTGTGCGACCAACTCGTGCCGGCTCGCCTTTGCCGATAGCTGTCGCTCGTGCTCCTCGAGCAACTCGTTCGGGATCGGTGGGACGGGTACGCGCTTGACCTTGCGCTGCTGCTGGTGCTTGGGCGGACTACCCGACGGGTATCTTCGTCGAGCGAACACAAGCTTGGTCTCGTCTTCACCCGTGGTATGATACCGCCGGCGTGGGGCCGGATTTGCCATGACCGTCGACGGCACCGGCGCACCCCATGACCTATTCCGATCCCTTCCAGCCTCCCCGACAAACACCCTCGCCGCAGGATCAAACAACGGCGCACCGGGCTCAAGTTCCAACGCGCGCCGACCCTGGACAGCTTCGAGCTCCAACGCGCGTTGGCCCTGGACAACGGCCTCGCCGGACCAAACTGTCGTCTGGGACTCGCAAGACTCGTTCCACAAACTCCGGCCAGACGAGCTCGACGCCTCCCACAACTTGCCGTCCGACGGACGCGAAATGATCACGTTTGGCGAGTTCAGGATCACCTCGGCCTTCATTGGTGTGAGCGGGAACATGCTGGATTCGGATGAGGAGTCGACCGAAAGTGTCGAGGAAGAAGCGTTCAGCGGCATCTGGCGTACCGATGTCACATTCAACGGCAAGTCGTGCATCGAGGTAGAGGACAAATCGAGAGGCGCACTCTGCATACGCTCGCGGCCAGTTGACGCATTAGGAGACGGCGAAATCGTAAACGCCGGTGCACATCTCGCGCTCTCGGTTCGTATCCGCGGCGAACCCGTGTACCTCGGGATCCTCGACTGAAACGGTGAGCCCTGGGGAGTTCCAGACGACTTGGGGGTGCTCAACGTCGCCCCCAAAACCCCGTCCCTGGCGAACCCTCTATCTCCAAGCGCCCCAATCGCTGCCCCAGTTCGAGGGGTCGTGACTTGTTTGGGGGTCACAGTCGGTCCACCCCTAACCCGCACATCCCTAGGCGTTCCAAAAAGACTCTCACCCCGAGGCGTGTCCTCTTCGCGAACCATAGAGCTTGGCGGCGTGCGCGGCGTGGCCATCACATCATCCTCCCCTGCTTCCCATCCCTGGACCATCTTCGGCCATCTCGGGATCGACTCTGGGCGCGATCGTTCTTCCTCCGACCCAGGATGCGACTCTGACGCAGGATACGATCGCTCCGCTGGGGCCAATTCGACGTGGTTATGGCCAACCCGGCGGACAGTCAAGTCGTTATCGTGACCCCAAGATTCGGGAGTGTCCATCCTGGGCGAGTGAGACAGAATCTTGGAAACAGGGCGGGACCTCAACATCTCCAACGAGGACGTATGCGAACACGCGCTCTCGGTCCGAACCGACATCGACATCCTGTTGGCGTATTCTGGGACAATATCGTACCAATCCGCGACGCCTTCCTCGGTGGTGTCTTCAAGCTCGTCGTCTCCTTCCAAAATCGTATCCTCGCTAAACCGACTACGCTCAGCCATATCCGAGGACGAACTCGAGCCGCTCGACGATCCAGATCCAGCCTCGAGGTCGAGCAGGCCACATCCCCGCGCAACGTCCCTCGCGCCCTCACTCGCGCCATCCAACTCGGAGCCCCTAAGCGTCCAGCGTCGGACACCCAAGACCATCTCGCGCAACTCGGCCAACGAACACCTTCGAGCCTGATCCCTTTCGAACACGCGGGTAAAGATCGAGTTGGCTTCGGCGGTGATAGGGAGAATGGACATCAAGAACCGGGACGGATCACCGCAGAACGACTTGAATGTCGGGTCAGACGGCGAGGCGGCTTCCCATGGGTTGCGTCCCGTTGCGAGGTTCACGAGTACGACCCCGAGCGTCCAAATGTCGTTGGCGAGCGTATCATAGTTGGGCTGGTTCGACGGCGCGGCTGGGTCTCCATAACACTCTATGATCGACATTAATCAACTGAAATGAGGACTCTCAAACTCGAGACACATACCAGGACTCATGTAATAACTACTCCCGCATCCATAGTCACGACTCCACCGCTCGGTTGTAGCGAGCCCAAAATCCGTAATCACCACTCGCTCGCCGTCATGGTCGCAGAGGACATTCTCTGGCTTCAGATCGCGGTGCTTAACTCCTCGCTCGTGGCACCACGCGACGGCATCCAAGAGCTGGATGAAAACGTCGGAGACAAGAGCATCGTGGCCGATGTATCGGTGGCGCTCGGCGATCATCGTGAACAAATCGCCGCCACCAACGTAGGAGAGGACCATGTAAACGAGCTCCTCGTGTTCGCCATTGTCGAGGACGGGCAGAGGCTCGCCGCTGAGCTCGGCGTCTCGATCCCACGTGAGCCGATCTTCAGGACGAGTCGCGACCGATTGGGAGCTCCACGACTTGCGCTTCCTCGGGGATTGGGCAGGCGGCGGACTTCCGGTCCCGTAGACGGCATGCAAAGGGACAACCCCTGGATGACCATCAGCCCTCCTGTGCAGGGCAACCTCGCGAGCCTGGAATGCGCGCTGACGGGACCCACGAGGGGCGCATCGCATGACTTTGATCGCATACATTCGTCCTGCCGTCGAGATCGTCTGTTCCCGCTCATGTCGGCCGACCGAAAACGAGGCTGAAGGGCTGAACCACCCGTATCTCCGTTCCTCGCGCTCCACTTCTTCAGCGAGATAAACGACTCCGTATGCTCCCACGCCCAACACCCGCCTAAACGCGAGACGAAAACGCGGACCCGAAGGCGAGGCGATAGACCGTCCAACAAGCGACGTGTACTGCGCAAAGGGCGCGGGCTGGCTGGTTGGGGCATCGACCGAGGGAGTTGGGGAAACATAAGGAGCGTGTTGGGGTCGGCCGAAATGAATGGGGTCAAGCACGTCTTGGATCGCACCGTACGCGTCGAGCTG